>PVLD010010660.1:13015-46259 GCA_004027595.1 Dinomys branickii | reverse complement strand
GCCCTGCCCCCAGTTTGGCCAGGCTGGGACTCCCAGGGTTGCAGGGCTGTGGCCAGGGGCTGAGGCCTTCCGGCTGGCCTCTCATTAAAAGAGGATTAGGCTGGGAGCCAGTCCAGCCCCTAGGCTTGCCTCTGGGGCCCCTCAAAGCTTTGGGGGAGTGAAAGAGGTTGAGGCACTGCCTGGGCCCTGCCTCTCTCGTCATGGCCACTGCTGCTGGGCCCTTCTGTACCTCAGTTTCCCTCCTGGGAAGGTCGGAAGGTCAGGATGTACTTCTGTAGAAGAAGCACTAACAAAGAGCCCTGTGGGCAGCCCATTCCCTTCACCCCTGGTCTTATTTCTCTTCAGCTCAGGGATTAGGGCCCCACCAGCCCACACGAGGTCAGATGTCAGAGCGGGGCTGCGGGGACCTGTCTATCACCCCGTGGCCAGCTCTGCTGGAGGAGATGACACTGTCAGTCAGGGCCTATGCCTTTGTGAGGTTGTAACCAAGGGGGCGGGGTGCCCACCTCTACTCCAAGACTCCTCTTTTGGCAGCTGCTCCTGCTTCACTGACCTCAGACCTGGTGTCCAGGAGACCCACAATGGGGGGCGGGCCTGCCCAGCTGGAGTTTTGAGCAGGGGCTGTGGACACGCCTCCTCAGGGCCTATGGCCCTTTAAAGTAAGGCATCAACCACTGCTTCCTAGGGAGGAAGAGATGGACACCCTCAGGCTTAGACACCTCCAGGCACTGCGAATGTGCCTACCTCTGGAGCTAGGCCAGGCCTTTCTGGACTGGGACCCTGAGTGTCTAATGGCCTTGAGAGAGGCCTAGAGGCGGAAATGAGGTGTCTGGTGCCAGAATAAGCCCTTCCTTCCCGGTGATGGGAAAATCCTTCCCGGATGCCACCCCACCCAACCTTGGCTCAGCCCGGGTGAGCGAATGGTGTGGAGGCCCTTCCCCGAAGGCTTCACCCAGATACATCTTCTGATGTCCCCCAAGGTCAGGGTTTATCCTGACATCCACAGAGCCCTCCATTGTGCCTAGCCCCTTGCTTGGTACTGCTATAGGGCTGGGCTTGGGGCAGGTGGGGGAGGGGTGGGAGCTGGCCTGAGGACACAGCCAGGCTAGGTCTGAATCACCCCCTTCCGCACTGAGGCCACCTTAGGCCTCTGGGTCCATTTGTCCTAAGTCCCCAGAGGGGAGCTGTGCCTCATAGGATCTGGCCCCTCCTGACACTGTGGTCTCATAGTATGGTCCTGAGGGCCACTCAACTGATTCAGCCACAGCCCAGTTTCCTTTCCCCGTGGTGTACGGATTAGGGTGGGGCGGGCAGAATCCTGGTTCTGCTGTTCCTCTGGGGACCTGAGGTGAGCACTCTGGCTGAGGCGTGGCTCTGCCTGCAGCCAGGGGTGCAGGGCTGTCCCAGGGCCTTGTTTTGGTTGTTCCTACCATTAGTGTTCTGTCTGCGGGTTAATGAGGCAGGGCTGTCCTCCCAGGGCTCTGTGCCTTTGTTTCCCCTTTTGCAGGCTAGCTTGGATGAGGGCTTTAGGAGCTGGCCCTCTTCTGTGGACTAGGGGTGGGTAGCACATGCTGGAACTGGATGGGGTGGGGCTAAGCTGACAGGAAGCTCCTGCCTTCCCATCACTCTCTCTGCGGTGGAATCCCAGCATTAGAAATGGGGTAGCAGGGATGGAGCGGCACCCTTCAAGAGACAGCAGCATCTAAAGGAAGCCTGCTTCCTGGGGGCGGTTTGGGGACCTGTCTCATCCTCTCCTTACAAGGCAGCCATCTACCCATGAAGGATGGGTGGGAATTGGAGGAATGCCACTGTCCTGCCCTCCAAGATCGAAGCAGGACCCCCACATGGGGTCACAGTTAAGGTCAGGGTGAGGAGTACAAAATGAGGCTCAAAGGCCCGGAATGTCCACCCTTGGGATGCCATAAAACGACCCCTTTCTCACTTGTGTGGCCTCCTGGGGGCTCCCTTCCCCCACCGTTTCCACAGCAACTAAAGCATCACGTCCTGTGATACCAGAGTGTCCTGTGTCACTCAAGCCATTGACGCCATGTCCCGTGGCCACTGGGAGGGATCCTGGGGGTCCTGAGTCACAGGCTTGTTGATGCAGGGCGAGTCACCTTCCGGCCCGGCCCTTCCGGCAGTTAGTCCACCGCAGGCCACCCCCACCCATCCATGGGCCTGGAATCATTCATTCCCATTCACTCTCTCTTACACACACACGCGTGCCTGTTATCTCCCTGCCGTGTCCTAGTATTCTCCCCTGTAAACTAGATGTGACCACAGGCTCTGCACATGGTAGGTACTTGGTGACTCAGAGGCACCCTGTACCTCCTCTGCCCAGGGTTAGACTGAGGGGTGCAGGGACAGAATGTCAGGTCAGGGGTAATGGCCTGCCCCGCTTCTGGGACTGTTTCCTAATCTGCTGAGTGGTCTGTCTCCTGCCTTTCTCTATTGCCATGGCTTTGGAAGCAGGTTAGGGGCTAGGCCCTGGGAGCTGTGGCACAGTGGAGAAGCGAGGTCCAGATTATGAGGGCCAAGCTAGGCAGAGGTGGAGGATAGGGGTCATGGCTGCCTGCATCCCTGGGCGCTAGATGCCTACTAAAACATCCCTCTGCCCAGGTGCTGTCTAAAGATGCCCACTTGAGCCTCTGCCCCTCCCCCCATTGCCCCAAAGTGCTCCTCAGCCCGGTAGGGTGGGCAAGGGCACGATCCAGGTCATGCCCCCAGCCAGGGTATAAATAGCCCCTGGCAGGCTGTCCCAGCCTGGAGGGGCACTGCTGGCAGTCCCACTTCCTCCTTGGCCACTTTCCAGCCCTGGGGTGGGGGGATGTTTACTTCCCTGTTGTCACTGTGACTGGGTGGCCAGGCGGGGGACTCCGAGTGGCCCAACAACAGGTGCAGGACAGGTGCCCAGGCTGCCCTGCCTGGGACTTCAAAGGCGCCGCCAGACCGGCGGGTGAGGCCATAGCCAGGCGGGGATCGGCCTTTTGATCCCTCGGCGTCCTGGCGTCCCTGCGACCCGTGGCTGACCAAGGTCATCACCTGTATTCCCTTGTTGGTGCACAGTCATGTCTGGGCAGGGCAAGGCCTGGCCTTGAACCCCAGCCCTGAAGGGTGAGTTCCTGGTACCAGACATGTGCATTAAATCAGCACTGACTCCCTGGCCCTCAGCCCGTGCTGCCTGCCCCACATGCCCAGCCCAGCACATCCCAGAGCTTTTATCTGAAGTTGCTCCCGGGCATAGCCTCGCTAACCCACCCCAGGGTCCCTGGGGCACCAGTTGGAGTCAGGGTCACCAGCCAGTCAGTGACAGCCACCTGCTGGTGCTACCTTCAGCTGTATTCCGACCCTTGAATCGCAGCTGTTCCTCCAGGTGCCTTGAGGCCTGGTTCAGACCTCCCCCTCGACTGGTGACCTGTGAAGTGGGTCACCAATTGGGGGCAGGTGTCACCCCTTTGTGAGTACCTTGTCTGCTGCAGACCCGCTGTGTACACACGCATGTGCTGTTGTGCACTGCCTCCTGTCCCCCAACCCTGTGTGTGTGAATATTCATCTAAATGTTCTGTCTCCTCCTAAGCTAAAAATAGCATGCATGGAGGAGGGGTTTGCCAAAGAGACCCCCTCAGCTCCCCCAGAGCAGATGCCCGGACTCCCTGGAGTCCTATGTCAAGTCCTCTGGCTTATCAGTGGCTGAGCTCCCTCCTGCTCTTCATCCTTAGGAAGGACTTTCCCTGGTGTCCTGGGGTGAGGGCCAAGGCTGTTGGACGCACACAGAAGAGAATCTTGCCCCAGCCTTGGGGACTCCAGCACGGGGAGAACTCCTTCCCACAGATGACTTCTGGCTATTCACAGTGGCCTTAGAGGTCCACCCTTAGCCTGTGGGGTCTGGGCAAAGCTGGAGGTCGGTAGGGCAGTGGGACTCCCTCAGGCTCTCTGGTTTCCTTACTGGTTCCCCAGACCAGGTGGGGACCTTGCCATGCACCAGCTGTGCCTTATGCCTGATGGGCAGCCAGCATGAGGACAGGGCCTCTGGGCCATGCATAGCATCCACAGATCCACAGGCTTTGACCTACTCATTAACCCTTTTGGGCTCCTGTGGGAAGCCGGCCTCATCCCAGGCGTGGGAGATTAACCCCTGTCTGAGCAGACTCTGATGCTAACACACCCTGGCCTGTGCCCCTACCCTTTCATCTGGCCACACTGGGGCCAGCAGTGAGTCAGGATTTAGCTTTGGGTGAGGCCTCTTCCTTGGCCTGATCACCTGTCAGGATCCTGGGGAGGAAACTGGAGGCTAAAGAGGTGTGGTGGGGGGACCTCAGGGCTCTCTGCACAAGGATGACCGTGGCGTGGTCTGCAGTAGTCCTGACTGGCAGTGCCTTGCTCTTCTCCGACAGAGCTTAAGGCCACAGGCACTGCCCACTTCTTCAACTTCCTGCTCAACACCACTGACTACCGTATCCTGTTCAAGGACGAGGACCACGACCGCATGTATGTGGGCAGCAAGGACTACGTGCTGTCCCTGGACCTGCATGACATCAACCGTGAGCCCCTCATTGTAAGAGCAGCCCCAGGGGTGGGGTCTAGAGCCCAGGACTGAGGCCCATCCAGTAGGCTGCAGCCTCTGACCCCCATCTCTGCAGATCCACTGGGCAGCCTCCCCACAGCGCGTTGAGGAATGTGTGCTCTCGGGCAAGGATGGCAATGTGAGTGTGGTGGGGTCTGCAGGTGGGTGGAGCAGGCCCCTCGAGAGGGATGGGGCTGGCCAGGTGTCTGGGCGCCTGTGCAGCTTTCTCTCTGCCCCAGGGTGAGTGTGGGAACTTCATCAGGCTCATCCAGCCCTGGAACCGAACCCACCTGTATGTGTGTGGCACAGGAGCCTACAACCCCATGTGCACCTATGTGAACCGTGGCCGCCGTGCACAGGTAAGCCCTGGCTTGCCCTGGCCTGTGCCATCCCCACTGGTGGCTGCCTTCCAGGGCCCCGAAGGAAGGATGGGCATGAGCCCTGACTTTGCCTCTTCTGAGCCCTGTAAATGGGGTGAGTGACCTGTTTAACTCCCTCCTCTCAGTCTCTTCACCCGAACCTGGGGCTCACAGCTGCCTTTCTCACAGGTTGGTGTGAGGAGGAGGCGGTGAGCAGGTGCTCCCAAGCTCTTAGCACTGTGCCTGGCACATAGTAAGCATTCACCCCTGTGTGACAGCAGTTCCCTCACCTGTGCCTGTGGACCATGTCCCTGCAGCCAAGCCAGGGGGCCTGGTGGGGGCCTCGGCATCAGGAGCTTAGATGCCCAAGTCAGCCTCTGCCTTGTGGCTGGAGGAGAGCTTCCTGCCTTTTCCGGGTCAGGGGCTAGGGGAGGGTCAGGGGGAGCGCTCCCTTCCCCAGCTCTGCTCCACCCTGCCTGCTTCCGCCTTCCCATTTCCATGTGGGCATGTGTGTGAGCTGGTGTGCCCTCATAGGAGTGTGTGAGTGGCTGGAACTAAGGGACAAGTGTGTGCAAGGGTGTACTGAGCCTGTGTGTGTGCGCGCGCGTGCACGTGCACACATATGTGCATATACGTGTGTACTCGGGCCCGTGTGCTCACGTATGTTCCTGGCCTGTGTGGTGTGAGAGTCTGGCAGCCCGAGCCTGCTCCCCCAGCCCCTGCCACCCCCTGTTCCTCGTCTTCTCAGGCCCTGCCATGGACCCAGGCGCAGGTGGTCAGAGGCCGCGGCAGCAGAGCCACAGATGGTGCCGTCCACCCGATGCCCACAGCCCCACGCCAGGTGGGCCTCATCTCTTCGGGCTTTGTCAGGCAGTATGGCCTGGGCTCCACTCGTCCTGGGCCTGTGCCCCAGGCCAGCCCACCAGGGGCTGATTCCCGTCCTTCTCTGAGTGCCCTCAGGCTCTCCAGGCAGTCCAGCTGGATTCTTGTCAGCCTCAGTATGACCCCTGCGGGCAAGAAGTCTGGTCACCAGATGAGGAAGACAGGGGCCCAGGAACCCTGCGCCTCCACTCGGAGAACGCATGTGTGGAGACACAGGCGCGCATGACAGCGTGCCCTCTGGCAGACCCTACTCAGCACCTGGAGTAGGAACGTGGCATGTGTCTGTAGTTCGGCCTGTGCCTCCTGTGGGCTACCCAATGTCTCACACACTTGTGTGCTATCTTTTGGGTGGCATCTGTCTAGCAGTCAGGACCTAGATCTGGGCTGGGTGAGCTGGGGCTGGGCAGGGCTGGGCAGGGGGCAGGGGCTGCCAGTGTGTGACAGCGTGTGTGTGTGCATGCGTGTGCACAGTGGGGAGTGTGATGAGCAGTTGCTCAGATTCAGTGTGTCCAGGGTATGAGCAGTGAGTTCCATGTGTTGGCGGTGCTTCGTGTTGAGCTGTATGTGCAGGAAGTCATGTGTGCAGAGTGTAACTGGAAGCAGGCCTGTGTGTACCTTCCCATCACCATCCTGCCACCTGCTGCCACCCTCTCCTGTCTCTGTGCCTCTCCTCTCTCCTTCCCCTCTCCTCCGCCTGCCTTTCCCACCAGGCCCATGAGCTTATTCCGGTCCCAGTGCCATCACGACCTTCCTCCTAGCTCATCTTCTGAGCTGGGCTGGGAGGCACAAGGGGCTTTGAGAATTCCGTGTGGTCTGGGCAGATCCCCCAGTACCTGGGCCTGGGGAGACATGGACCCTGGGGGCTCTACTGAGGGGCAGAAAGGCCCCATCCTGAGGACCACAGATAGGGCACAAAGCCTGGGGACAGCAGTCTTGGAGCGCTCTGGCCTGTTTGGACCTGATGGCAAAGAAAGTAGCTTGGGCCCTTGACCTGTGCCTCCTGCTCTGACCAGCTTCATAGACCCTCCTTGGCATGAGATAGTCAGCCACAGCTCAAAGCGTTGGCCTCTCTAACCCAGAGGACGCTTGGTCAGCATCTTCCTGAGCCAGTGGCGTGGAAGGCCTTTAGCCACTACAAGCCCTCCCTGTGCACATCTCTGGGTCCTGAGCCTTGACTCCCGGGTCTTTCCTGAGGCCTGAGACTAGACAGAGAGACCTGGCTGGATGGAGTTCAAGCCTAAGGACCCTGGGAGTACAGGGGGTGGGCTCAGGGTGTCCCTGGGGCCTCACTCTTGCCCTGGGAGCCTGATGACCTGTCGCTGTTCCTGGCTGTGGGACTGGGCTGGACAATGCTAAGCCCCCTCTGCCCTGCAGGA
The DNA here is from genome assembly GCA_004027595.1 of Dinomys branickii. Taxonomy (NCBI): domain Eukaryota; kingdom Metazoa; phylum Chordata; class Mammalia; order Rodentia; family Dinomyidae; genus Dinomys; species Dinomys branickii. The sequence continues at coordinate 39,078 of PVLD010010660.1, read as the reverse complement.
TTACATCTTCTACCTGGAGCCTGAGAGACTCGAGTCAGGGAAGGGCAAGTGTCCGTACGACCCCAAGCTGGACACAGCCTCAGCCCTCATCAGTGAGTGCCCCCACCCACCCCCGGTTCTAGTCTGAACGTGTGGCGTCTGCCACAGGAGTTGGGAAAGCACCACAGATGCCCCAGGCTGCCCCTGCAGCCCTGGCAGGCCCTCCCCAGCATGCAGCCCTTCTGGCTGAGCGGGCCAGGTGCTCCCCACAACACACACTGTAACCCATGCAGAGCTCAGAAGCCTCTGGCCCACAGGCTGCCTAGACAACAGGTGGTACAGGGGTCCCTGCGCCCCCTTCCCATGCTTCTGAAAGCCTAGAAGAGACGCACATGGAAGGGACCTCTGGCCCTGTGACCGGCTACATGGATTAGGTGGATGTCTGGGAGGGCTGAGGCTTTTCTCCAAGAAAGCAGTAGGGGCTGCTGTCCGTCCCCAGATTGGGGAGCCTGACCCTGGCCCGGGCACTCCTGCTTTCAGGGAGTCCAACCCAGTCTGCACTGCAGAACAACTGCTGGGCACTGTGCCACCCACAAGCCTGGGAAAGGGCCCTGGGGTAGGGAACAGCCTTATCCTCTTGGCAAATGAGTTCTGTCATGATAGTGGAGTCCAGATCAGGGCAGACAGACGGGGGAAGACAGCGGGGCACCCTGGGGAGTTTCAGAGAGAAGGAAGCGGCTAGAGGCGGTTCACTCATTGGTTATGTTGTCAGGGACTTTGTGAGTTAGTTGTTAAACATGGATTATTAAAATTTAAATTATAAAGTGGGTGTACTTGTGCAAACCTATAACCTCAGCACTTTGGGAGGCTGAGGTGGGAGGATTGCAAATTCAAGCCCAGGCAGGGCAATGCAGGGATTCAGGAAGACCCTGGCCCAAAATTTTAAGAGCTAGGGATGTAGCTCAGTGTGAAGATTCTGGGTTGAACCCCCAGGACCACAAAAATAAATCTCTCATTCAGTTAAATAAATTATATTAAAACAAAGGTAACAACAAAAAGTAACATACTCAAAACTTACTACTTTATTATTTTACTACTTTTGGTGGTGGGGGGGGTGTCTGAGACAACTGGCCTCAAACTCACAGTGATCCTCCTGCCTCAGTCTCCTAAGTGCTGAGATTATAGGTGTGCACCACCATGCCCAGCAATTTTACTACATTTTAAAAAATCTATGCTCTTGAGGGTATTTGTGCCTGTTGTGTCTGTGGGTGGGAATCCTGTAATACTGTACAGTGATGTTGGCAGCTCTTCCCAGCTGTGCTTCTGGTGACCTCAGATTAGCAGCTTAAGATCAGCCATATTTATATCCGTTGGCTGTTGGCGCTAATCAGAGATCATTGCTACTGCTTGTGGCCCTCCCAGAGCCAGCTGCTAAACATTTACTAGTGCCCGACTGGAGATAGGATCTATCCTGGGAAGCCTGATTTTGTCTGGGGTCACTGGGGACTGTGACCTGGTCCTAATAAACCACCGCTGCCCCCTCCCCCCTAGATGAAGAGCTCTATGCCGGCGTGTACATTGATTTTATGGGCACAGACGCAGCCATCTTCCGAACGCTTGGAAAGCAGACAGCCATGCGTACAGACCAGTACAACTCCCGGTGGCTCAACGGTGCCTGTGGTCCCCGAGGCCCTCGGGGGGCTGCGCGTCTGGGGTGGGGCTGGGAAATCCTGTGGAAGTGCACCTGGGAGAATTGTTGACCCATGACGAGCTGGGGTGGAAGTGGTTTCTTGTTTGGGGAAAAGTTGGGGATGTCCTACACGACTGGGGGTTTGGGTGGGAAATAGGAGGCGGGCAAAGCGGGAGCTCATCTAGCTGATCCTGCCCACCTGCAGACCCTTCCTTCATCCATGCCGAGCTCATCCCTGACAGCGCAGAGCGTAACGATGACAAGCTCTACTTCTTCTTCCGTGAGCGGTCAGCAGAGACAACGCAGAGCCCTGCTGTGTACGCCCGCATTGGGCGCATCTGCCTGGTACACGTCCCCGGGGCCCCCGCTGTCCCTCTCCTAGCCCAGCCCTGACTCTGTCGACCCTGCTCCAGCAGGGTCTTGTGGGTGAGTGAGCGGACTTGACCTCCTGCTCCCACCCCCAGAACGATGATGGTGGTCACTGCTGCCTGGTCAACAAATGGAGCACATTCCTGAAGGCGCGGCTTGTCTGCTCTGTGCCTGGCGAGGATGGCATTGAGACCCACTTCGATGAGCTCCGTGAGTGCCTGGCAGGCAGGCAGGCCCCATGGCTGTAGTGGGAATGACAGAGGCTGGATGAGTGAGTGGCCACCAGGTAGCCTCTGGTGGGTCCTCATCCCCTGGGCAAGAATAGTCAGGGGCCCAGGGGCACCTGCCTGCCTAAGATACCTTCCCAGAACCTTCTTTCTATGTCCTCAGAGGATGTCTTTGTCCAGCAGACCCAGGATGTGAGGAATCCCGTCATTTATGCTGTATTTACCTCCTCAGGGTGAGACTGGGGTCAGGGCCAGCGGTGGCAGGGTGAGCTGGGCTGGGGGTTCCGCCTGTGGTGAATGCCAGCCTGTGTTGAGCTCTGGGGCTGGGAGCAGACGGGGCGGGGCCCAGGGCTGAGGCTCTCCCTTGGTGGCAGCAGCAAACTTCCCTGCTCGTAGCTCTGTCTTCCGAGGCTCTGCTGTGTGTGTCTACTCAATGGCTGACATCCGCATGGTCTTCAACGGACCCTTTGCCCACAAGGAGGGCCCTAACTACCAGTGGATGCCCTTCTCAGGGAAGATGCCCTACCCCCGGCCTGGCACAGTAAGCACCCTCTCCACCTCCTGCTCCCCTTTGTCTCCTGAGGCCTGTTCTGGGCCAGAGCCTCTGCAGACATAGGCTCCACCATCACAGAGCCTGGAGCAGAAGGGTGCCCACCATTACCCCCAGCCATCCAGGAGCCCAAGATATAGACAGGGCTGGGCGTGGTAGGCTGCCCACGGAGGAGGGCCTGCTTGGGAACTGAAGATTGGCGGAAGAAGCTGGAAGGCAGAAGCTGGTGGCAAGGGGGAGGCCCACATGGCTGGCTAAGAATGGACACAGAAGGGCGGAGAGTGGGTAGGGCCAGGACCACAGAGTCCCTGCAGGGGCGATGGGAGGCATCTCGCTGGACCTTGGTGTGACTGGGGCCACCTTGGAGTCTGGGAGTTTGGACACGATCTGCTCTAAAGCAGCAGCAGGTGTGACGCGGGGGTCAGGGCTGGAGGGGAAGCAGGTCTCCAAGGGCTCAGGGAAGGCTTTGCCTGAATGATCTTGGAGCCGGGTGGATGACAGGGTTAGGCAGCCTCAGAGAAGGGCAGAGCGTGCCTGGAGCGTTACGAGGACTTCAGGCCTGCAGCTCAGCTCTTCCAGGAGAGTGGAGAGACAGGGACAGCAGAGCAGGAGGCAGCAGGGCAGGGTGCAGATGGAGGAAGGGGGTGGTCCCCATAGCCAGAGGCTGCCACAGGGTCGTGGCGCATGGGGCCTAGGAGGCAGCCCTGGGATCAGGCCACATGGGGCCCTGGGAGCTGGACTGTGGCAGGACCTGCGGGGAGCTCTAAGTCTGCTCTGTAGGGTGGAGCAGAGAGGAGAGGGGCTTGGGAAGAAGACCAGGTAGAGGGGTGGGGCCAGGCAGGATGGAGGCTGCTCCTGAGCTGCAGTAACGGCCCCTGTGCCTGCTTGGGAAGCCTGGGCCTGATGCTCACCCTGCTTGCAGTGCCCCGGGGGAACCTTCACGCCCTCCATGAAATCTACCAAGGACTATCCTGATGAAGTGATCAACTTCATGCGCAGCCACCCACTCATGTACCAGGCGGTGTACCCTCTGCAGCGGCGCCCCCTGGTGGTCCGCACTGGTGCCCCCTACCGTCTCACCACAGTCGCTGTGGACCAGGTGGATGCAGCCGACGGGCGCTATGAGGTGCTTTTCCTGGGCACAGGTACCCACTGCTGCTCCCCTCCACTGGGCCCACTGGGTGGGAGGTGCTGACCCCTGGGGCTGTAGCCTGACCCATGGGGGTTGCTATAGGTTTATTCTGATCAGCTCTGTCACTGCATCCTTGGGAACCTCCTTTCAGCCAGGACGGTGAACCTGGGGGAGCAAAACCCATTTGCTCCCCTGTGTCCAAGTCAGAAGGCCAGAGACACTGGGAAAACGTGGAAGCCCTTGTGTGACAGGAGAGGATAGAGACAGGCTTGTAGAGTGCCTGGACCTGCATCCTGGCATCTGCGCTGGCATGTGCACGCACACACGGAAATGCACCCAACATAGTTCCAGCAGCTCCTGACTTGAGCTGTGCCCCCATGTGCTGATGGTCTGGGTGGGGCAGACCCTGGCAGGACCGTCTGTCTGGGGCCAGTCTCCTGACCTCTTCCCCAATCTCTGGAACTTCTGCTCCTTGGCCCTAGAGGGGTTGGGGCCCTGCTGGGGAAGGGGCTGAGGCTTTGCCCCTTCCCCAGTGTCCCCAGCCCCACTGAGGTCCTGCCCGGCCCGTTCCAGACCACGGGACAGTGCAGAAGGTCATTGTGCTGCCCAAGGATGACCAGGAGGTAGAGGAGCTCATGCTGGAAGAGGTGGCAGTCTTCAAGGTACGTCAGTACCAAATCCTGATCCTCCCCGGTCCCAGCCCCTGACCTTGGACCTCTAGGTCCAGGCAGACAGGGAGTCCCAGGCTGATCTTTGACTTCTTCTAGGATCCAGCACCTGTTAAAACTATGACCATCTCTTCCAAGAGGGTGAGTCTGGCAGCATGGGCTTGGGGTGATGGTGGAGTTTTCTTGAAGTCAAGCCCTTGACACAAGGGTTGGGTTAAAAATTAAGTGTTGAATAAGGAAGAGAAGGAAGCTGGGCGTGGTGTTAACTGCAATCCCAGACACTTTGAAAACTGAGGCAGGAGGGTTGTAAATTCAAGGCCAGACAAGACAACTTAGCAAGAGCCCGTCTCAAAACAAATTTTTTAAGGAAAGACTACTAGGATACAGCTCAGTGGTAGAGTGTTTGCCTAGCGTGCGTGGGACCCTGGGTCCCATCTCTGCTGCCACCAAAGAAAAAGAAGAACAGGGGCCCAGCCCACCCAGCTTCTGACGTAGGCTGTCTGTGGGCAAGGAACTGACAGACCTTTGCCCTGCCCTCAGCAACAACTGTATGTGGCCTCCGCTGTGGGTGTCACACACCTGAGCCTGCACCGCTGCCATGCGTATGGGGCTGCCTGTGCTGACTGCTGCCTTGCCAGGGACCCCTACTGTGCGTGGGATGGCCAGGCCTGCTCCCGCTACACAGCATCTTCCAAAAGGTATAACCCCAGGGATGGCAGTGTAGCCTGGTGGTGGAGCACTTGCCTAGTATATGCAAGGCCCTAGGTTCAATCCCCAGCACCGCAAAAAAAAAAAAAAAAAAGTTTATGAACTCCAGACCCTTGGGGTTTTGGGCCCCGTCCTGGGAGTTTGAAGGTGGTTGTAATATGCCTTGGGGTTATCTATGGGCATCACAGCTTGGGGACATAGTGTTCCGCCCTGGATTCTTGGGGGAGCAGGACCTGGGGCATACTCGTGGGAACACACCTTCAGGAGTTACTCTCACCCAGGCGGAGCCGCCGGCAGGATGTCCGGCACGGGAACCCCATCAGGCAGTGCCGTGGGTTCAACTCCAGTGGTACGTGTGCCCTGCCTCCCCCTGCGTGCTCCTTAAGCTACTGGGGTGCCCCAGGCGCCCATGCGGTTGCTCGCTGCCCCCCAACGCTAAGCCCTAAAGGTGCTGGGTGGGGCGTAAGGGCTCCTGAAGTTCCAGTTGTGATGTTGGCTTCTCCTCAGGGGTGATGCCCAGGGGCAGCACTCTGCCCTTGTGGGTGAGCACCTCTTGGGGCCTGCCCCTCACCAGACAGGGGCCGTCCCAGGTGGTGTTGCTTCCACTCAGTGCCCTCCTGATCCACAGCCAACAAGAATGCCATAGAGTCTGTGCAGTACGGTGTGGCAGGCAGCACTGCTTTCCTGGAGTGCCAGCCCCGCTCACCACAAGCCACTGTAAAGTGGCTCTTCCAGCGAGATCCTGGTGACCGGCGCCGAGAGGTGAGTCCCTGGCACAGTGGAAATTCAGTGTGGGTGGAAGCAGTGTAGCACCCAGTACAGGGCCGTCCTCACTCTATAAAACCTTTCAAACTCCCTTCCCTATGTGGAAGTCACTTGAGCAGAGCTCATTAGGTAGAAGCTCTGCAGAATAGGCCTTGCCATACGGAAACGATTTCCGGGTGCGCCTCTTTGCGTGAAAATCCCACATGTGCATCCTTTGGAATGCACTTCTTGTATGGAACATCACGTGGTTGAACTTCAGTGGACGGAAATTCTGTGGCTAGCCCGCATTTGTGGAAAAGCCTTACAGGTGCCCCCTTTACATGGAAATTCTGTGTGGTGCCACAACTGGGTGTTCTCATTAAATGAAAATTCTATGTGTGTGTTCCAGAATTCTTTCATTCATTGAACAGCACCCTTTTAGGACCATCTGTCTTGAAGTGGAAACCTGTGGATACCTTATTTAGTTAACTCATTAGTGGAAACTTCATGTGGGTTTTTTGGGGGGGATATATAAATGCCATTTGTGGTACCCTACGGAAGTGACCTTGTGTGGCTGCTGGCGGGGGCAGCAGTGGGGTCACACAGCCCCTGAGCCCCCACCCCTGCCCCTGCAGATCCGAGCAGAGGAGCGCTTCCTGCGCACAGAGCAGGGCTTGTTGCTTCGTGCCCTGCAGCTCAGTGATCGCGGCCTCTACTCCTGCACGGCCACTGAGAACAACTTCAAGCACGTCGTCACTCGGGTGCAGCTGCACATTCTGGGCCGAGATGCTGTCCATGCTGCCCTCTTCCCCCTGCTGGCTGTGAGCGCCCCGCCACCCCATGGCCCAGGCCTCCCCACCCCTCCATACCAGGAGCTGGCCCAGCTGCTGGCCCAGCCCGAAGTGGGGCTCATCCACCAGTACTGTCAGGGTTACTGGCGTCATGTGGCCCCCAGTCCCAGAGAGACCCCAGGGGCCCTCAGGCCTCCTGAACCCCAGGACCAGAAAAAGCCCCGGAACCGCCGGCACCACCCTCCGGACACATGAGGCCAGCTGCCTGAGCCCTGCACTGGACCAGCCTAGCCCTCATCCCTTTTAATATAAAAGATATATATATATATATATATATATATATATATATAAATATAAAAAAAATCTATATTCTATACACACCCTGCCCCCACAAAGACAGTATTTATTGGTGGGTTGTACATAGCTTGCCTCACTGGCAGCATCTTCTAGGATCTAGACCCATGCTGGTCAGAGAGGGCAGAAAAAACTGAGTCCACCTAAGCAATCCCAGCGAGTTGGCTGCACCAGGCCAGGACCACACAGTCCCTGGGCTCAACTGAAGTCTGCTTGCTCGAAGGCCAGCTCCAAGATCTGCAGAACACGGGGCAAAATGAGTCCTACTTGACAGGCCGTGGATCTTGGACGGTGCGCGTCTTCCTGCTGCGGTATGGGCCCAGTTGCCAGGACTGTGTTGGAGTCTTGGGTTGGGGGCTCATGGCACTCAGAGAAGGGAAGCAGGGGCCATCACAGGACGCTGGCCCCCTGCCTGGGTCGGGGCGTTCACTTAAGGCCAGCCCTTCCCAGGTATTTATGCTCTATTTATTGGGGACAGGAGACTAATCCTGCCTGCAGGGTTGAGACCGCCAGTCTTCTCTTCCGGCCAGCCGCAGCCGGGCCGTCCCACTCTACCTCCTTAGCGGTTCCTGCGCCTCCTTGATGTGGAGGTGGGGGAGCAGCACTGGGGCCAGGCGCAGCAGGGCTGAGGGGGGTCCTAGCCCTGAGGGGAGAGGGCCATGGTGGAGGCCCGGGGCCTGCAGGGGATCCTGGGGCTCCCATCTTACCCCACCATGGCAGGCGCTGGGTGTAAATAGCTCTGGGGGCATTTGGGGAGATGGGTGGGGGCACCCGGTGGCCCTCTGCTGCCCAGGCCACAGCCGTCCTTGGGTTCCATCTTGCTAATAAACACTGGCTCTGGGACTAGACTTTGGCTTCTCTCCTTGGTGATGGGGGTTGGGGGAGGAGTTAGGGCCACATCTGGGGGTCATGGGGAGCTAAGAGGCAGTGGATCCGCCCTGCTTAGAAAAGTAAAAAACCCAGCCAGTGCAAAACACCAAGTTCTGTTTTAGCAAGGTTTGGCATCTGCACTCTGCTGACCCCCAGGAAGTCTGAAGAGCGACAGAAACCCCCAGGGCCCGCTTAACAGGCAAGGGCAGAGGCTGGGGGAGGGCCCAAGGGAAATGATCTGGGTCCTGGACAAATCCCCTCACCCAACAAGGTGAATGTCAAAGCTGCTTCGTTGGCACCACGCTGCACTTCCCATGTCAGCCTCAGTGCTCTGTCTGGGGCCCTGGCACCCCCTCGTGGTCTTCTGAGTCTGACAGCTGAGTACTGAAAGGCAGCCAGGTTGAGGAAAGGAGTCCTGGGAGGCTTCTGTACCCTGGAGAGACCCACTGGACTTCTGAGGGGAGTGGGTACAAACCCCTGGAGCCTGAGCCCCTTCAAAATCAGGTTGCAGCTCAGCAGGGTTCCAAACCTTGAGCTGAGCTGGGAGGTTCTGAGGAATGCTCAGTAAGGCACCAGAGGTCCTAGAGTACCAATAGGACACTTCCAGGGGGCACCAACCTGCCCTGGGACTCAGATTCCCACCTGACAGCAGGCCTGCAAAAGAGGTGGAAGCGCCCGGCCACCTCTACAGACCAGTGACTTGCACCAAACACATCTGTACACATAGGCACAGGCTGGCCCAGGGCATTGTGTATACTCACATGCGCTTGGGCACACAGGCGCACTTGGTATGCTCAGACATGCAGCTGGGCAAGGGCATCCAAACATGCACTGCACACATACGAGCCCATACAGACAAAAATTATACACAAGCACACGTGAAGAAATGCACTGGAGGCCAGAGGAGGTAGCTCAGTGGTAGCAAATACGTCTAGCATGTGCGAGGCCCTGGGTTCCATTCTCAGCACCACAAAAAAATATAAACAAAAGCAAATCTATACACGTGTGTATATGCACACATAAAAACATCCATACGAGGTACGTAAACATGTTAAGACCGCACGCACTCAAAACCGCACAAAGGCCTGTACACACAGGTACAAAGCCACAAATGTGTCAAAACATTACCGTGCATGATGCCGGTAAGGGACAGAAATACACTCAGGTGCACAGAGCAGATGTAAATGGTCACCCATGTCCCTGGAAGCACGTGGAGGCCGTGCTGGTGTCAGACCCAGCCCTGATATGGGGCAGATGTAATCAACTGCTTTTCCTCTCGTGCTTCCCGACAGGGCCGGAAGGCCCGGTCCAGAGTCAGTCAGGTGTCTCCACTGCCTGCTGTGGGACCCTGCGAGGCCCCACTTGCTCACCAGTACACAGGGTGGGAGATACGGGCACCCATCCCCCTGGGCCACTGTGAGTTCCCAGCAGGACAAAGAGTGATGCTGAGCGGTGCCGAGCAGGCTCAGGTGCTGCGTGTCTGCTTCGCCCTTCACATCCCCAGCTGCAGCCCCACCCCAGGGTCCCCACCCCGAGCTGAGGGCCTGTCCTTTTAGCCCAAACCCTACCAAACGTGTCCTTGCTGTGGGGGAGGAAAGGACTACCCATTACCTCTGCTGGGGTGGCGGCAGGGAGAACGCAGGGTCAGCACTTGAGGGATTGGGGCCATGCCGGCCTTAGATGGGTTGGGGGGCTTAGCTGGCTTCACCTGTCCTTGTCTCTGATTGGCCCTTGGGCAGCCCTAGCTCCCAAATCCCAGTAAGCAGCCCAGCAGGGCCTGTGCAGGTCCGTGGAGAGCCAGGCTCGCAGGATCCCCTCCATCCACAAGAACCACCTGCTCACCCTGTCCCTCACTTGCTGCTGGGACCATGGGGGCTGGGGCTAGTGCCGAGGAGAAGCACTCCAGGGAGCTGGAAAAGAAGCTCAAAGAGGACGCCGAGAAGGATGCTCGGACAGTGAAACTGCTGCTTCTGGGTAGGGGCATGGCCGGGGGACTGTGCTGGGTTCTGGCCCTCAGGGACCCTGGGGCTCCTTGGGAAAGGGTGGCACCGAGACAGGGTCCTGCGCAAAGTGGGAATCAGGCAAGGCCAAGCATCCCATGAGCAACTCCAGAGGGAGGCCAGGCTCCCTCATGCTAAGTTCATATTCCTGCTGGGAGCAGAGCACCTCTGGACCACCCAGAGCCACCGTGGCCCTAGGTGCCACCTCGTTGTTGGTGACAGACCTGTAATGCCACTAAAGGGTGTGGGAAAGTATTGAAGGTATCAGGCCTATGTGGACTCTAAAGCTGATTCCATGGTCTCATGGACATAAGCCTGCCTCGGGGCCCTTTTGGGCCTGCAGGGGCAAGGAACTGCTTTAAGAGGGTGGGGCAGAGGGACTAAACCAGGGGCAGGGGCAGGAGAGCTGAGAGGCTAAACCGGAAATCCCATTAACTGTCCCCAACACCCTGGCTGGCACAGGCTCAGAAGGGACGATAGTTCTCACCCACTCAGAAGCGCTAATTCCCTCTGAGCCTCCGGGAGTGTTCTTGCCTTCACAAGAAAAGCAGGTCTTGTCCTACCTCAAATAATCCTGTGCATGTAGTACCAAAGATTACCACCAAAGGGCGCTCTAGGATCTCTTTATTTTGGTCGCATTCTATTCTATAACAGGCTGCTCATACCAGTTTTGGTCTTGGGAATTCTGGGCCTTTACACCCCCGCGCAGTTGAGGTCGCTGATTCCCCAAGTAGAGTTCCTTTCCTCATTTTCCTGACCTTTGTTGTTGTTTTTTTTGTTTGTTTTGTTTTGTTTTTTTGAGACCAGGTCTCACTATGCAGTTCAGGCTGGCCTTGAACTCACCATGTGGCCCAGACTGGTCTCCAACTTGAAGCATCCTTCTGGCTCAGCCTCCCAAGCACTGGGATTACAGGCATGCGCCATCATGCCCGGCCTATTTTTATTTTTTAATTGGGAATTGAACTCAGAGCCTTCACACTGAACTACATCCTTTTTTAAATTTTTATTTTGAGATAGGGTCTCGCTAAGTAGCTAAATTGCCCAGGCTGGGCTCGATCTTTTGATCCTCCTGCCTCAGCCTCCCAGGGAGCTCAGATTACAGAGGTGCAATACCACTCCTACCTACAGGACCTTACTTTGGACTGGGGTGAGGGCAGGAGTCACTAGGGGCCTAGCGTGGCACGCCCAAGCTGTGGGTCCACCAGCCCGCTCATCTTCATGCCTTCCTGTTGAGGCGGGGAGGTCAGCGTGGGGCCCTTGGCTTCCCTTTCAGGTGCTGGTGAGTCCGGGAAGAGCACGATCGTCAAGCAGATGAAGTGAGTGTCCAACCCTCCTGAGGGCCCTGGGGGGGGTGCCCCTGGCTTCTGCCCGGCTCTGTCGGCCCACAGGCCGACCCTGCTTGCTCCGGCTGCAGGATTATCCACCAGGACGGGTACTCCCTGGAGGAGTGCCTCGAGTTCATTGCCATCATCTATGGCAACACGCTGCAGTCCATCCTGGCGATCGTGCGGGCCATGACCACGCTCAACATCCAGTACGGAGACTCGGCGCGCCAGGTGTGCCAGCGGGCAGGCTGGTGGGGCCTGTGGATGGAAGCACCTGGCTGTCCTGGATCCCGAGTCACCACCTCCTGCTCCAACCCTGCCCCAGGACGATGCCCGGAAGCTGATGCACATGGCAGACACCATCGAGGAGGGCACGATGCCCAAAGAGATGTCAGACATCATCCAGCGGCTGTGGAAGGACTCGGGCATCCAGGCCTGTTTTGACCGTGCCTCTGAGTACCAGCTCAACGACTCGGCGGGCTAGTGAGCACGTGGGCCGGACGCGGCGGGGTGGGAGGGGTGCTGCACCCACGCGCTCCACCCAGCCACCCAGCCTGGGGTTTCCGCAGCTACCTCTCGGACCTGGAGCGCCTGGTGACCCCGGGTTATGTGCCCACCGAGCAGGACGTGCTGCGCTCACGTGTCAAGACAACCGGGATCATCGAGACACAGTTCTCCTTCAAGGACCTCAACTTCCGGTACGGCCCTCGCGTGCGGGATGGAGGTGCTGGGGTTCCTCCCCGCCAGTGCACCCCCAGCTCTGCGCGCGGGAGGAAGGGCGGGAGCGAGCCCAGGGGCACCCTGAAGGGCAGGGCGCGGGTTCAAGCCCAGGCCTCGCAGGATGTTCGACGTGGGCGGGCAGCGATCAGAGCGCAAGAAGTGGATTCACTGTTTTGAGGGCGTGACCTGCATCATCTTCATCGCCGCTCTGAGCGCCTACGACATGGTGCTGGTGGAGGATGACGAAGTGGTGAGTGGTGTGCCCAGGGCGCTGGCGAGGGCGGGACACAAGGTGAGCTGGCGATTGGAGACCCGGACCTCTGCTGTCCTGCGGGCGGCGCCGGCCCGGGGGCCCCCAGGCTCAGTGGCCGTCGTCCTCCCCAGAACCGCATGCACGAGAGCCTGCACCTGTTCAACAGCATCTGCAACCACCGCTACTTCGCCACCACGTCCATCGTGCTCTTCCTCAACAAGAAGGACGTCTTCTTCGAGAAGATCAAGAAGGCGCACCTCAGCATCTGCTTCCCAGACTATGACGGTGAGCGGCCAGGCGGCCAGCAACCAGGCTGGCCCGGCCCGCAGTTGAGCCACAGCCGGGGCGGGCTGCGGGCTGCAGCCGCGAGCCAGCGTGCTCTGCTCTGCGCAGGGCCCAACACGTACGAGGACGCGGGCAACTACATCAAGGTGCAGTTCCTGGAGCTCAACATGCGACGCGACGTGAAGGAGATCTACTCCCACATGACGTGCGCCACCGACACACAGAACGTCAAGTTTGTCTTTGACGCTGTCACCGACATCATCATCAAAGAGAACCTCAAAGACTGCGGCCTCTTCTGAGGTGGAGCCTGGCAGGCGAGAGGCTCCCTCTCCTTCCCTTAGCCCCAAAGCCCAGCCCCATCCCTGAGCCTCACTCCCCTCTCTATGCAAACTCGGCCCCCTCCTTGGCCCTTAAGGCCCCACCCTGGGCTTCCAGGCCCAACCTAGCTTCTCAGGCTCCACCCACTGCCATAGGCCCCTCCCCTCCCAGGCCCCGCCCATTGAATCTCCTTTGACCCCCCCACCCCAAACCCCAAATGTCCCAGTGTCCAGAGATGCCCCACACACCATGCCTGAGTGAGTCCTGGACCTGCTTAGACTGAGTCCCAGGAATGCCGACTTGGTTCCCTTTCCTCCTTGTAGGTGCCTGAACTCCCGTGTATCCCTTGCCCTGAGACGCTGTAGCCCTAGCTGCCTCATAAACCCAAGCGCCAACCACTCTCAACCCTCCAGGACCCCTGGGCCCGCAGCTGCCCCTCTAAATACAGTCCCGAATGTCTGAACCCTGAGCCTCTCTGCGCAGACCCTCCCCTGTGTCCTCTGGCCCAGCCATGCCCATCACTGCTGGCTACTCTGGCCTCTTGGACCCATAGCAGTCAGCCCCAGAGAGGACACAGCAGGATTCAGGGCAATGGGAGCTCACAGTGACTCAGCAGTGGCCATCTGACCAATCTCCTGCAGCTCTCTTGCCCCTGGAGCCCGATCTGCCTGGTAGGTCTGGGTTCACCAAATAGCCCTCCCTCCCCCAGTTGTCGGGAGAGTTTGCAGTGTCTGTCCCTCCCCCACTCTGCGGGTCCAGCCCTGCCACCTCCATGTGACAAGTCTGACATTTGCCTACCCATGGCCAGCAACTGTCCCTCCCCATAGCTTCAAGGGTCCAAAGTCCAAGCTATCTCTGGTTTGTGCAGCCCCCGCACAGATGAATTAGTGACTAGGGAGGTGGATCTGGGAGCCCCTAGACGTTAGGGGAGACACAAGCTGGATCCTTCCCCTGAATACCAGTCTCAGATGCCCCTCTTCGCCCTCCAGATCTTGCCCCTCTGTCCTTGAATCCCATCCATGCCCCACCCAACCCACCCCACACACAGTACTCTGGGAAGACTGGCCAAGTGGATGGTGTGTTGAGGGAGGGTACTGTTGACGTTAGCTAATGTTTCCAATAGTCACGCCGCCCTGAGGGGTGGCTGGGGCAGAGTCCAGCTCCTATTGATCAGCCCTAGGCAGAAGCAGGATAGGCTGGAGCCCAGGCTATTCCCAAAGGAGCCTACCTCCTGTGGGTCACAGGTAAACCCAAGAGACTCTGCTTGTCCCTGCCAGGAGTTCTCATGCTCTCCATTCAGGGCCCACTCCTGGCTAGGGAAAACCGAGGACCATGCTTGAGCTATCAGGGACAAAGGTTTACGTCCCTCAGCGTCCTGCCCCTCCTTCCTCACCAAGCACTGAGTCTTTGTTTATGCCTATGGGCCAGGGCTGTGCTGCCGCTGGGGGCAAGGAACTTCTGTCTGGCAAAGCACAAGCCACACTTCCTGTAGGTCCACAGATTCAGCAATAAACCTTTGCACCAGACCCCAGGTGTTCTTTCTTGGGGGAAGAAATTAATTACCATGAGTCCTGGACATTTATTAAATGCCCAGCGCTAGGCTGGACATGAAGTGGGAAGAAGGTGCCTCCAGGGAGAAGGCCCAGCTGGACCTGATGGGAGTACCCTTGGGGTGTGGGGCCAACTTGTGCCTCTTGGTCACTATGGGAAACGTACACTGGGACAGCCTTGGATGAAGAGGGAGTTCGGAGGTAGAGACTCTTTCTGGCAGGAACAATGGAGGGCGGAAGTCTTGGAAAGGTGGGCTGTGGCCACAGGAGCTCAGCGGAGCAGGGCAGACACGGGAAAGTGCAGGTGCCCGGGCGAGGCTGAGGGCTTAATGTCTTCCAGAAGGTGATAAGGAGGCACGGAAGCTCTTGAAGCCGGGACATAACTGTGGTAGGGATTAGGGTGAGTCAAGTGAGGCTCTCGTCTCTAGTACAAAATGTAGGGCTGTGGCCAAAAAATTCAGTAATCAGGATATTTTTCAATAATCAGGATAAATAGCAAGGAAATAATTTTAAAAATCAGGATTAATGCAAAAAAAAAGTCCCACAATGAACAAATTTCAACAGAGGCATGCCAAGACACACTGGGGCCTGAAGCAAAATGAGAAATATCCGCTCCTGTATGGAGCGGATTGTCCGTTTTTGTGGTGAAATACATATAGCAAAGAATTTACCATTCTAAAGGGTATGTTTCTGTGACATGAGACACATCTGTGTTATGAACACTGCCCATCGCTGGAGCACTTTCTATTTTGTAAAACTGAGATTCTGGACCTGTGAAACAATGACTCCCCATCTCCCCCCCTCAGCCCCACCTCTTTTCTACTTTCCAGCTCTCATTTTAACTATTTGAAGTATCTCATATGAGTAGAACCGTGTGTCTCCATGACTGGCTTATTTCACTCAGCATAACGTTCTTAAATTCCATCCCTGCTGTAGCACGTGTCAGAATCTCCTTTTTAAAGGCCGAGTAACATTCCATTCTCTGAACGCGTATACTTCGTTATCCACTTGCCAGACAGTGAATCCTGGAATTGCTTCCAAGTTTTGTCATCGTGAATAAAGCTGCTATAAACATGGTGTAAAAATATGTCTCTTCCCCCCGCCCCGGTACCAGGGATCAAACTCAGGACCTAGTGCTTGCCAGGCAGGCACTTACTCCACTGAGCTATATCCCCAGCCCCCAAAATGTGTCTTTGAGACCCTATTTTCAGTTCTTTTGGGTATGTACCCAGATGTGCATTTGGTAGATCTTAAGGTAATTCAATTTTTAATGTTCTGAGGAAATAGCTACGGTGCCTCTACCATTGCATCCCTACCAGCCATGTACAAGTGCTCCAACCCCCCACCCCATATTGGAGACTGAATATAGGACCTTCACACTAGCCACATCCTGAGCCCGTTTTATTTTTTATTTTGAGAGTGTCTTGCTAAGTTGCCCAAGTAGGACTTTAATGCGCAGTCCTCCTGCCTCAGTCTCCCAAAGTGCAGGACTGTGGTGTGTACCGCCACGCTCCACAAAGATTCCAGTTTCGACCCACCCTTGTCCACCCTTGTTATTTCAGCTTGTTTTGTTGTTGTTGTTGTTGTTGTTTAAGATAAAAAAACCCCACAAAATTTCAAAACAAGATAATAGGAGAGTAACCATGGCTAATACATTGTGTGTTGTTATCTTTAAATCAGTTACTCAGAGTACAATATATAGGCATTTAACTGTCCACATAATATTAGTACAAACCTTTCTTTTCAATGAATTAAGAGAAATTAGCAGTATATAACTATCTTAACTATCTCGTGTGTGTGTGTGTATATATATATTTTTTTCTTTTCCCTTCGTTCTTTTCTCTTTTACGCCATCCCAGTTTCTCTTTCCTGTGGTACCGAGGATTGAACTCAGGATCCTGAGCTTTCCAGGCAGGTGCTTGTGCCACTGAGCTATATCCCCAACCCCTCTCTTTCCTTTTGAACAACTTCTTCCTATTTCACAATATGTATTATACATTTTGGATCTTATTTACTCTTTCAGCTTCTTACTCTAGGGAGGCAATGCAATGTTTACACATGTGCATCTGGTTTATTTCACTTATGAATATGGTCTCAAGTTGCATCCACTTATCTATAAAAGTCTCCAATTTATCCTTCTTTATGGCTGAGTAGTACTCCATTGTGTAAGAAGACCACATCTTTTTTATCCATTCCTCAATTGATGGGCCTTTGGGTTGTTTCCAAGATCTAGCTGTTACAAATTGTGCTGCTATAAAATGGGTGGTGCACATATATCACTGTGGAACAATATTTTTAATTCTTCTGGGAAAAATACCCACAAGGGGAATTGCTAGATCTAATGGGACCTCCAATTCTACTTTTTTGAGGAATCTCCACACTGATTTCCACAGTGGTTTCACCAGCCTACACATCCACCAGTAGTGGAATAGGGTTCCTTTTCCCCACTGCCCCTCTAGCATTTGTTATTGTTTGATTTCTTGATGGCAGCCATTCTTTCTGGGCTGAGATGGAAGCTCAGTGTTGTTTTAATTTGCATCTCTCCTATGACCAATGGTGTTGAACAGTTTTTCATATATTTATTTGCTGTTTGTATTTCTTCATCTGAGAAGTATGTATTCACCTCAGATGCCCGTTTCTTTTTAATTGGTTCTTTAAATTTGGGAGGTCTGATTGTTTTGAGTTTTTTATATGTTTACAATAGTAATCCTTTGTCTGAGGAACAGCTGGCAAACATTCTTTCCCCCATTGTGGGTTGTCTCTTCCCTCTGTTGGTGGTTTCTCTTGCTGCGCAAATGCTTTTTAATAAGTGGCTTATTTTCGTGATGCGAGAACTTGAACCCAGCACCCTGCTTGTGTCATACCTTTGATTTGTGTTTCCTTACTGCTTAACAATGCGCATATTCACCTGCTTATCTGCCCTTTGTATATCTTCTTTGAAGAATGTCCATTCGAGTCCTCTGTCCTCTTTTTTTTTTTTTTGAGACAGGGCCTCACTATGAAGCCCAGGCTGGCCTCAGACTCTCAGTGATCCTTCTGCCTCAGCCTCCCGAGTGCTGGATCACAGGAGTGTACCGCCATAGCTGGCCAATCTCTGTCTATTTTTTTTTTTAGTGTATGTGTTGCCAAAGAGGGCACTCTGTCTATTTTTGAATTGGATTGCTTGGGGGTTTTTCTGTTGTTATTGAGTTTCAGAAATTCTCCATATAGTTGAGCATGGTGGTGCATGCCTATAATCCCAGCACTCGAGAGGCTGAGGCAGGAGGATTGCTGGGAATTTGAGGCCAGCCTGGACTACAAAGTGAGCTGAAGGCCAGCCTGAACTGCATAGTGAAACCCTGTCTCAAAAAGACAAAAGAATAAAAAAAAAAAAAGAAAAAGAGGAAGAAGAAGGAGAAGGAGGAAGAAGAGGAAGAAGAGGAGGAGGAGGAGGAGAAGGAGAAGTTCTCTATATAGTCTGGAAAATAATTTCTTTTCTTTTTGAGACAGGGTCTCACTATGTAGTTCAGATTGGCCTTGAACTCACTATGTAGCCCAGGCTGACTGGCCTCAGACTCTCCGTGATCCTTCCCCTCTGCCTCTGGAGTGCTGGGATTACAGGCGTGCCCCACCATGTCCAGCCTGGAAAATAATTCCCTACCAGAGACATGATTTACAAATACCTTCTCATTCTTTGGGTTTTATGCCTTTTTGCTCCTTTATGATTTTGCTTTGCTTTGCCATGCTGTTGGTGGAACCCCAGGGCCTACCTGTGTTATGCAAGCACTCTGCCACTGAGTTACATCCCCAGCCCTGCTTAGTTTTTGAGACAGGTTCTCACTAAGCTGCCCAGGCAGGCCTCAAACTTGTGATCCTCCTGCCTCAGCCTCCCAAGCAGGTGAGACAATAAACATTCTATCTGACAGTTTGCTTTTATGTGTTTTTAGTGCCTAATTCCCCCTCAAACATTAAAATAGTGGAAGAAAAAAACATTGAAAACATTGCAAGTGGCTGGGCATGGTGGCTCACACCTGCAATCTGGGACTCGAGAGGCTGAAGCAGGAAGATTTCTGCGAGTTTGAGGATAGCCTGGGCTACATAGTGAGTTCAAGTTCGGCCTGCATTGCACGGGGAGATCCTGTCTCAAAAAAAAAGCAAGTAAGTTTATTTAAAACTCACTTTTTCCCCCTCAGTGCTGGCAGGTACTCTACCACTGAGCTGTATCCCCAGCCCAAACTCACATTATTTATTTATTTGGTTTTTTGAGACAGGCCTGCTGTGTAGTTCAGGCTGGCCTTGAATTCACTGTGTAACCCAGGTTGCCCTCAAATTCATGGTGATCCTCTTGTTTCAGCCTCCAGAGTGCTGGGATTACAAGTAGGGGCCACCACTCCTGGCTCAAACACATTATAGTATTTTAAGCTTACATATTTTATTCCTGTCTAAAACTGAATTCATTTTATTTATTTTTTATTTTTTGGTACGGGAATTGAGCTCAGGACCTTGCACTTGCCAGGCAGGTTCTGTGCTGCTGGGCTATATCTCTGGCCCAAACTGAATTTATTATAATTTTACTTTCCTGGCTTTAGTGGAGACAAAAGTCATCAATAGTATTTTTGAAATCTGCTCTAGGAAAAAATAATCATTATAAGTTTTCATAAAAACAGATACATAGGGGCATATATTTTTCTAGGGGCTGGTGTGGGCATGGGGGAGGAGAGGAACGGGGCCAGGGGCCTCCAGGGCAGATGCCGATGTCCTCAATACCCGCAGAGCCAGGGCCTGTGAAGCAGCGACTCTGCTACACAGCTGAGCAGCCACATGTGACACTGTACTGCCAGGGCTTGCAGAGGATTTTGGACAGGCTGAGTCTGCAGGGCCTGCAGCCACTTGAGGGAGACATCTAGGAGGCAGCAGTTCCTCTAAGAGGAGCAGACGCACACGGTACACGGCATCCTCAGCATCCAGGAACCTGTGTGAAGCTGCTGGGGGGACACAGCAGGAACGTCAGGTGCTCACGGAGCCAAGGACAGGGTGGCCACGCTGGTTCCGTTCAGTAGCCTGAGGGGTGGACAGGGCGTGGCCAATGGTGTGAGCCTCCTGGTGGTCTCGGGCCTGGCTGTGCTGGAACGGTTCACCTCGAGTGAGATGAGGTAGGCAGGAGCAGGCCGGGGTGAGATGGGACAGGAGGCTGTGAGGAGGTGGTAGTACTGGGCTTCAGAGAGGGGAGGCTAATGGGGAGAGGTGACCTAATGAGGTCTTCCACGTATCTGTCTTGGGTTGAAAAAAAAAGTTATGAGACCCCCAGCCTTCCTGGACAAGGGACAGAACAAAGCCAGCCCGCTGTGTAGAGGCTGGGCCTCACCCTCCACAACGGCTCTGACTGCAGAGTCCAGGGTTAAGCCCTTGACCCTGCTGGATCCTGTGGGCTGGGGATGCTGCCTGGCCTCGAGCCACCCTGCCCGTGACCCCCAGTGTGGAGGCTCCTGCGTCTCCCAGTGACAAACCTTCTTGCCCTCACTCACCACACCAATTTAATTACACCCTGAGAAGCAACATCAATTGGGGATTGGGTTCCTGATGCTTGATTCACAGTGTGGGCCGGAGGATCAGAGAGTTGGCCCAGGCTCCACACTGCGGCTACACCTGTCATGTAGGCGGAGGCATTTACTGCGGGCATCACTAGCCACTGCCAGCTCTGTCTGCCCTCCAGGCATCTCAAGGTATCTCTGGGAACCCCCATGGTCTTCAGCTCTGGCTCTGACAGGACTAACCTGGCCCAGCTGCTGACTAGAGATTAGACAAGCCTGGTGGACGGTTAATGCCGCTGACGTCAGGGCCTGGCCAGATGACCACTGGGAGTTTGGGCCCTCCCCATGGTCAGCAGTACAGCTCATGTGACCTGAGCTTATTAAGCCGCTTCAGTGGCCAGAGAGGCTGGGGGCCAAATCTCTGGGGGAAAGGGTGGGCACACCAGGCTGAGGGACTGGCCTCAGCAGGAGGCCACAGCTCTGGGGCCCGGCTGGGGAAGTCTGCACAGAAGGGCTGATTCTAGCTGCCCTGCACACTTCCACAGCCTGTGTTGAAACAGTAACCTCAAAAGCCAGAGGCTGCCCAAACCAGCCTACTGGGCACCAGACTGAGTCGCATGTAGCCAGGGTGTGGAGCCAGGGTCACACTCCCTACGAGGCTTTGAGCCCAAGCACGACTCCAGCAGCGGATCCTGCCCTGGCCCCAGCGTGAGCCCTCTGCCAGTGCCTCCTGCCTCTTGCCTCCCTTTCTCTTGGCAAAGCCAAGCCCATAGGTTGCTTCTCCTTGGGCTTTCTTTCTTTTTTTTTATTTTTATTTTTTTTAAATTAATACTGGCAATTGAACCCATAGCCTTCACACACTGAACTATAACCCCAATCACTTTGTTGTGTTGTGTTGTATTGTACCGTATTTTCATTCTGAGACAGGATCTCATCAAGTCACCAACTTTCGCAAGGTG
Source organism: Dinomys branickii (assembly GCA_004027595.1). Classification (NCBI taxonomy): domain Eukaryota; kingdom Metazoa; phylum Chordata; class Mammalia; order Rodentia; family Dinomyidae; genus Dinomys; species Dinomys branickii. The sequence continues at coordinate 18,076 of PVLD010010660.1, read as the reverse complement.
GGCTGGAGACTTCGTAATCCTCCTGCCTTAGTGTCCCAGAGTGCTGGGGTTACGCATGTGTCACCCCACCTGGCTTGGGCTTCTTTTGAATTGCACCCTTCACCCTGCCAGGCACTCCCCCATCGAGACTCCCCACACATAGCTCGCAGAGACATTGACGCTAGGACAGTGGGTAAATTGTGTGGCAGCTGTGGTGAGTACTGGAATAGCTGGCTCTTTTGGTGATAAGCAGGGTTCTCAGAAGTGATCTTCTCTTCAGTGCTAAAGGACAAGTAGAAGTTTGCCAAGGAGGTGGGGCCGGGCGTGGGACCTCAGCCCCAGGAGGCGTGAGGCAGAAGCACAGAAGCGTGAAGGCTGGTGTGTTCTAGAAACAGCAGGACCAGACCACGTTGGCCAGCTCAGAGTACCAGATGGGAGCGAGTTGGGGGATTTGGGGAAGGCCAGTGGGTACAAGGGCAGGGGCTTGAAGTCACCCAAGCAGCCAGTGTATGCCAAGGCTAGGCCCTGGCAAGCACTGGGATGGAGGTGAGAATCTCACGGATGGAGAGATTCTTGGGGCACCGTGTGGAAGGGGCACCAGTGGAGGTGACAGTATGGTCAGAAGGGTCTGCACTGCTGGAGGCCGAGAGTTCATGCCTGAGAGGTGAAGGACAGCAGAGGGGTTGCTGTGACCCTGGCAGGAGGCTCTGAGCAATCCTGGGGCCCTACGTTCTGCCCCACATGTCTGGCAGTCTCCTGGGCTTGGATGTGAAAAGGAGGGAGTGGTGGAGGGAAGAGCTAGGTTGATGCTGGAGATAAAGCCTCTCTGCCGGGCCCCAGGCAGCTCCCACAATACCCCAGTGTCTAGGTGGGCCTGCCCTCTGGCCTCTGGGAGACAGCATCTGGCAGTCTCAGAGCCCTGTCCCAGTTTCCCAGCTGTCCAACCACTGCAGGCTGCGTTGGGAGGTTTGACAGGTGGTGGCAAAGAACTCAGCATTGTGTTTGCCCTGGAGGTGCCCAGGCCGAACGATCACAGAGTCATCCCTGCCCCTAGCCTGGCCACAACTGGCCTGGGCTAGGGACCCTACATCACACCCAAGGCCTCCTTCGATAGCCCAGCCCTGGCAGCTCCTGCTCACCCCAGTCTGGACTGAAGACACTAACAGTCACCCAAGAGGTGACCTTGAGCTGGGCCTGGCCCTTCAGCAACTGCCTGTGGGAGCCACCAGCCCTCTGCAAGTGGCTCTGTGAGCATCCAGGGTGTCTCTGTCTTACGCCCTTTTGGAGGATGGTAGCCTAATGACCACTCATGATCATAGTGACATCTAAAGATTGTACCAGCCCCAGGTCAGGAGGCAAAGCCAGTCCCTTCCAATTGTCTAGTGATCAGGAGGCAGGAGTTGAGCAAACTGAGTTTGAGGAAATTACCCCACCACAATGCTCTTCTCTGAAGTCCTCTCAGCCACCTGACCCTCCCAGGTAGCACTGAGGTCCCTGCCCATGGCTCATACTCTCCCTGTGCCGGCTCCCTTCACGCCAGGGGAGAAAAGCCATTCCTTGTGACAGAGGGAAACTAAGGTACACCAAAGCTTGACTCTGGTCTTGCTAAATCAGCAGGAAAAGAATCCAGGTGCCCTGGGTTTCAGTATTTCTGACTCCCAGCCCAGGGCAGGAAACGGGTAAGCTCTGTCCTCTGGGAGCTTTCCCCCAGCACCAAGGAGGGGGCAGCATGACACTGAGAAGTCCTGCTTGGGTAGGAAGAGTGGAGGCCAGGGATTAATCGGATCAGAGCCAGTGGCTGAGAAGCAAGCGGCACAGCTGTTCTAGGAATTCTCCCTTTCAGTTTATCCCCAAAAGTCAGCACCTCCCCTGCACCCTGCTGGCTGGACCTGAGACCTTGCTCCCACCACCCATCTCTGAGCATCAAGGCCCACGGCCGCCACTTCCTTCAAGCAGGCCGGCGGCAGCCTCCTGTGTACGGAAACGGGGACAGGGCTAGAGAGGCCAGAGGTGCCCGGCAGGACCGGAGGGTGCGGTTGCCTGCTGGCCGCTGCCCTCCCTGCCTGGCACCAGGCTTCGAGCCATCTTCTACCTTGGGTAAAGACAGCACGATGTAGAAAGCTCTTCCCAACTCCCGCCCCGACCCCATTGCTGGCTGGGAACGGTGAGAGGTAGAAAAGGAAATTCTGCTGCATGAGTAGTGCGTCAAAGTCCTCCACGCAAAGCGCCCTTCACTGAAGTTAAGTTTTGCCCGTTCCTGCTCCCGTTGGCTGAGAAACCCTCTGGCTACAGACAGACGCGGGCAGAGCACTTGGTGAAGGACAACAGAGACCTCAGAGAATCTACTTTGGCCTGAAGCATCCTTCCACCCCAGACTCCAGAGAGCCCGCCCCAGCTCCGCGCTCCCACCTGGGGGCTTCCAAGCTCTCGGGCGCCCCGGGGCTCGCCCCCGCCCCTCCCCTGGAGGGCCCCTCCTCCCGCGGGCAGCCAGGGATTGGCGGGCCGGGGGCGGGCCGGGGGCGGGGCCGTGCGCCCTTCATCCCCAGCCGCGGCTGTCGCCTTTGCAGCCTTGAGCTCAGCCGGGAGCAGAGCAGACCGCGCCAGCCGGAGCGAGCGGAGCGCCGCGCGTTCCCTCCCACGAGGCCAGGTACCGCTGGGAACGTCGGCGCACCCGCCCCGGGCACCGGGAGGGCTGAGCCGGTCCTGCCGTCCCCTCTGGGCTCCTGGGGGGCTGTGGGTTGTGCCGCGGGCACCCCAGCCTCAGGCGAGTCGGAGTCCGGCGCTCCAGGCGCAGGTCTGCGGCCCCGCCAGTTGGGACCCAGCTCGGAGCTGGAGCCGGGGTCCTGGGAGGGGCACCTCGTCCACGCTGGACTTCTCGGCAGGGCCAAGTGGGACAGCAGGAGCTTAGTGGCTCCCGGGGCCTGGGGTCCTCGCAGCACCAGCCGGCTTTTTTTTTAAGCCGGGCCGCTGGACCGCGAGAGCGCGTTGGTCCGGGACAGCGGCCGAGTGCGCGGAGAGCAGTCCCTGGAGCGCTGCCCCGACGGGCGCCTGACGGCAGCGCAGTCAGCTGGCACGCCTGGAATCCGGGTATATTTATCCCGGCCTCGTTGGACAGGGGAACGGGGCAGTTCGGGCCGGCCGCCTACGGGACCGCGGGGTACATGCTGGCCCCAGAGCCGGTGCCATCTGCGGCGGAGCCAAGGGCAGGGCCGGCACTGGGCGCGCGTGGCTGTCCGGCCGAGGGCGGGGCGCGTGTGTGCGCTCCTCCCCACCTGGCCTCTGGGTGCGGCGGCGGTAGGAGCCCGCCAGCCTTGCTCACTGCGAGGGAGGGATCCCAGACTGGGTTTGCATGAGCCCGCCCCGGCTACACTTGGCCCCTTCCATTGGCCACAGAGGCTGCGTGCGTTTGTTTACACCGGAGGAGGGGGCCGGGGTGGGGCCTGTGGGGATGTGCCCTTTCCCCCCAAGGACCTGAGCCCTGAGCCCAGGTGTGGGCTCTGCAAGAGGCCTGAGGTGGGCCAAGTCAAAGGCCCTTGTGCCTGGAGGAGCATGGTGGAGGACACGCATCCGGGTGCCATCCCCCGGATGGCCAGCCTGCCCTTCCTTCCATGGCTGCCTCCCACCAGCCTGACTACGGTGGAGGAGGCACTCAGAACAGGGCTGCGACAGACGCTGGCTTCCCTACACCAAGGCCAGTGCCTGCGAGCTGTCAGTCTGGGGACGAAAGCCATCCAAGGGCCGCTGGTTTTGAAGGGATGCACCCAGAGGAGCCTCTGGGTGGTGAGAGGGATCAGGAGCGCATGTGGCCAGGCAGAGAGGGCTGGAGGGACTGAGTCAGGGAAGGCAATTTCTGAGTTCTTGGGGTGCTGGGGAGAGGGTGGTATTGCCATTAGGGGTGGGACTATGTCTCACAACTTCATCCTGTCTGAGCCCAAGTCCTCACTGGCCTCACAAGGCACTCTGTCAAGTGCTGGCAATTGTGGCCCATGTCACAGGCCCACCTGACCCCTTGTCCAGGGCTCCAGGTGGCCAGACCTCTGGAGTTGGTTTTTCCTGCTGTGCCGCTGTCCTAGTGAGTAGCCTTAAAGCCCCAGGCACCGGGCAAATCAGGTACAACGAGCCAGGCAGGTAGTTCTGTAGTCTCTAGGCTGGGTCAGACAGGGGTTCTAAGCTGAATGTCCTGGGCATGTCCTAGGCTGGGTGTGGAGACAGGCATTCATCCTGAGGGAGAAATGGTTGCAAGGGAGGTGGGTGGTAGTTCCTGGGGGGTGCACTTCTGGCATCTGTGTGCAAGGAACGCTGGGATAGGATGTGCAGTGTATGCTGTAGTAGGATGGGGCCCTGTGAGGCCAGGACCTACTCAGAGCAGGTAAAATGGGCTCAGGGTTTGCCAAAAGTTTTAACCCATTCCATCCATTCAGCAGCATTTCCCGAGCACCTACTCTGTGAGGTATGCACAGTGTTGCAGGTGGAAGAGTACTGAAGAGGTGGGCTTTTGATCCTGGAGGCGGACAACATGGGAAGGGAGGGTGTGGCTCTAGAGGGCCAGGCAGGGCTTCTAGGGGCCAAAGGGAAAGGCCAGCTGCTGGGGCAGGAGGGGCTTTCCTGCCAGTGGCCTGGGTGGCTTGGTTTTGAATTTCCGCTCTGCGGGCTACGTCCTGTACACAGCCTCCCAGCCAGCACGTCTGCATATGTGTGGCCACCAAGAGCAGGAGTCGCTCCAGTTGGCTATCATCTCCGCATGTCTTCACTGCCCCTATAGATACACCTCAGGTGTTGGTCCCTGAGCTTTCTCACTGAGCCCGGCCTTGTGGCCCTAGTGGATTTGGCTCCACCCTGTGGATGGCATTGCTCCTGGCCAGTGAGGGCAGAACCTAGAGGAGCAGTGCTGGCCTTCTTGAAGTCACCTAAGCTGGGTGCAGTGACACATACCTACAGTCCCAGCACTCAGGAAGCTGAGGCAGGAGGATCACTTCAAGTTCAACGCCAGCCTGAACCTCACAGCAAGACCCTGTCACAGCTGGGGATATAGCTCAGTGGAATAAGCGCTTGCCTAGCAAGCGCAGGGTCCTGAGTTCGATC
>PVLD010010660.1:0-12915 GCA_004027595.1 Dinomys branickii | reverse complement strand
TATATATATATATTTGCGGGGGAGTCACCTGGTGCTCTGCCTGGCCACCCCTGCAGTGCCCACTGGGGCTGCTGCCCCTTCACATGGGCATCCTGGTTCCCTTTCTCCTCCTCCCTCCTGGGACCTCTTAGCTGTCTCTTGGTAGCTGTCTCTTCCCATCCTTTGCAGTGTCTGCTCTTTCTCCACCCGGCTATCTCTAGTTTTCTGTGTCTGTCCCTGTCTGAAAGTCTGTCCACTTATCTGCACGTGGTTTTCTTCTCTCTGTTTTTCCCTGTCTGAATCCCTCTGCCTTTCTCTGGGTCCCTGGGCCTCTGTCTGTGTGTTTGCCTAGATCAGTATGCTAGAGTCCATGTATTGAATGTGTGTATGTTTTCTCTGCCTGGTCTCTCTGCTTCTCCTCACTTCAGATGTCACCCCTCCTCCAGCCTGGCCTGGCCTTTAGCCCCCAGCCCCCCCGCACCACCCCTGTCAGGGTCTGCAGTGAGTCCTGAGTTGCCCGAGACCTGTGTTCCAGCTTTCTCTAGGGCTAGAAATCCGGCTGTCCAAATATTTGGCTGCCTCCAGGGGATTCCGGGTCGGCAGGGAGGAAGATGGGTTGGCTGGCGCAGGGTCTCCCCTGCCTCTGGGGGGCCATGGTCACATGATGTCCTGTCCTTTGCCTCAGCTGGGGCTCTGGCTGCATATCCCTCTCAGCAGGCTGGCAGTGGAGTGGAGGAGGGGCTGCTGCTGGCTCTGGCCTGGTCTTGAACCCAGAGGTTCTACCTCTACTGGAGGCAGCCTGAGCACAGAAGGCCCAGGGCGGGGCGGGAGGCAAAGCCGAGGTGAGCAAGTAAGCACCAGCTGGGCGTCTCGGAAATGTACCCTGTCACAGGAAAGTCTGCCTTCCGGCCCCAGCTGGACCTCTCAGATCTCCTAGGCACCTCCGGATGCCAAGAACACAGAAGCACAGACCCCCAGATCTCAGGGTCAGGGAGCTGGGGGCTGAGGGACTGGTGTGGCCAGATATTGGTCTCAGGCCATCAGCCTTCCTAGATGTGCCCGCCTGCATGCTACCCCCTCGGGACCAGTCCAGTGTTGACTTCACATTGCTTGAGTGGCGTCATGTTGTGTTTTCACCAGCCAGGGAGTGGCTGACAGGAGACTGGGATCTACGGGGGCCAAAATCTGGAGTTGGGGCCTGGTGGGAGGGTGAGGGGCGTCTTTTAGTTTCCTTTCCTGTTTGAATGGCCTCGCACTTGCCCTAGCCCTCACCCCAGATCTCGGCATCAGCCCGGGCAACCCCTGTGGCTGGCCTGGTCTGGTTTGCCGGGGGGAGGTCTTTCCCAGAAGCCAAGGAGGAGAGTGGGAAGGGTGGGCTGAGCTAGGAGTAGAAGCTGTCCTTCCCCAGAGATAATAACGTGGACCCTCAAGCTTCTTGTCCCCCGTGGGCTGAAGGCAGGGCCTCGCAGACCCAGGAACCCTGGGCTGTTGTAGTAAGCTCCCACTGGTGCCTATGGCCGCAGGACCAAGAGAAGGGCAGAGTGGCTTCTCCCATCCGCCACTGCAGCCCCGCTGGAGTTCCTGCAGGACTTGGAGCCCTGGAGACTCCGAGGATGTCAATCCCAGGGCGGAGGGGTTGGTTCTTATATCGGCTGATGCGAGCAGCCACCCCACTGTGTCCTGAATTCCTGGGCCAAGAAGTCTTAAATTAGCCAAACTCAACACCTGCAATGTGTGGCTTCTCACTCTGTGATGCCCATGTGGGCAGGTGTTACCTGCCACACTGTCCTGTGGTGCTGGCCACCCCTGGCTCTCACCTCCCAGCAGGGTAACAGGCCCCAGAGCAGTAGGCCAGGCCAGTGATTTTCTGCTTGGGCCCATATTTCACCCATGACGAGTGCAATTCTGATGACCTACCCAAGCTCACAGTGGCCTCCCTGCCCTAAGGCCTGACCCTTCGCTGGGCACTCATGGCCTGCTGTGGGGGCAAAGGCGCAGGGAGGCTTCCCACTCTGTCTGCACAGGCCCCTTAGATTTCTGGGGATACTGAGGTCCTGACTGGGGGGTGCTATGCCCATGGCCATACAACTGAGGCTACGGTCCAGGCTCTTCTGCAGCTTCTTGTCTTCAGGGGCTCCTCCCCACTGAGTTTGCCTGACTGAAGTGGTCAGAACCTGGGAGGCAGTAGGCCTGAGGAGTGGCTGAGGTCAAAGATGGGTCGGCAGACTCAGGGAATGGCTGGGGTCCTAAAGCCAGGCCAAACCTAACCCCCCGGCCCCCAGGCCTGCCCTTGCCTGGAGTATAGACTTTGGTGTTCAAGGCGTGTCTGTAGCCACAGAACCTCCAGTCCACCCCTCAGGGCCTCTGCCAAGCCCTGCCCTCTTCCAGAGGCTCCCTCCCACTCGGCACGTCAGGAGTTCCCGCAGGAATGTTAGAACCAGTCTCATCCTTTCCCTCAGAAAACCTTTCTTGACACCCCCCTCACCCCAACTGGTTTCTTTTTCTGGTGCTGGGTGTTGAACCCAGGGTCTCACATATGCCTGGCAATGGCTCTACCACTGCACTGCAGCTCCAGCTGCTGCCTTCTCACACTCAGTTGTACTGAAGCTACAAGATGGCACAGATGGGGAGACTTGGGGTTGTTTTCAGACCCGTCCAGGCTGGACACCACTGAGGAGTACTGCATATCCCTCCAGGGCCCGAGAGTCAGCAGTGACTGGGGTGAACAGTGCCAGCTTCTGGAGTCTGGGCCTGTCTCGTGCAGAGGAGATAGATGACCCTCACGCACCTCCACAGCCCCGCACTGACTGTGACCTCCCTAGAAGCAGTGCCGACCACTAGTGTCTGCCTCGGACCCTCAGCCAGAGCCTGACACACCCCTACACACAGCAGCCCAAGCCAGCCAGGCCTCTGCCACTGCGGCAGAAAAGGGTGCTTTGTCCCTGCAGCCTACTCAGCACTCTGGAGGGCCTGTCCCAACTTGCCCTGGGCTGGGCCAGACAAAGGTGGCCCAGAGCGGTGCCTGGGGGCACCCTGGAGGGACTCTGGAGACCCCAGGGGGGTGCTTGGGAGGGCACTGATGGCGCAGAGGCATAAGGGGAGGCTGGCCTCTGGGAAGAGGGCTCAAGCAGAGATGCGGGCATTGCTGGGGGGGGGCTGGTGCCAAGCTGGCAGAGGCAGCTATGGTGCCGAGTGTGGGATCTGCAGAGATCTGAGCTCTGGCCGGGGCCAGGGGAGGGAGCCTCTGGTTAGGATGTGAAGCCTAAGCCTGGCCTCGTCTTTGTCTTTCCCGCTCTTTCTCCTCTTCCTTTTTTTTTTTTTTTAACTGAGGCAAGGTCTCACTATGTTGTTCACACTGAGCCTTGCACTTGCAATGCTCCTGCCTCAGCCTCCTGGGTACTGAGATTACAGGTATGTATCCCCATGCCTGCTTCCAACTCCCCTTTTCACTCCAGCCCTGAGCACTAAGTTCAAGAGCAGATCTGAGTTGGATATGGCGGTGTAACCTGCAATCCAGCATTTGGGGAGCTAAGGCAGGAGGGCTGCTGTGAGTGGAGGGCAGGCTGGGCTACATATGAGACCCTGTCTCAGAGAGAAAGAGAGAGAGACGGGGAGAGAGACAGAGACAGAGAAAGACGGAGGGGCAGAAAGAAAAAGCAAAGAAGAAAAGGAAAGAAGAGTAGAGAAAAGAGAAGAGAAGAAAAGAAAGGAAAGAAAAAAAGAAAAAGAGCAAACCGAAGACCGTCAGGGCCTGGAGTGGGAAGAGGTATTTAGGGTAGGATTTGGGATTCCCAAGCAGAGGGGGGGGCATGGCCTCAAGACCAGGCTCCTGCTGTCCTCGCTGGCAGAGCTGCCTTACACTGGCTCAGCTCTCCTGCTGGCTGCCGGTTTGACCTCCGGGATGCCCTAACAGACCTTAGGTTCACTGTTTCCAGACACCTTCTGGGCATGCGTAGGCAAGTCTTGGCTCCTGCAATGGGAGGGGGCCAGTGAGTTGTCTGGGCTGGGCTCAGGGCGGGGAGGAAGAGGAGGGAAGTTGGGGCCTTTGGGCCCTACAGAACCGAGTCCTGAGAGCAGAGAAGGGGCACTGATCTGGTGAGCCAGACTCCTCATCAGCTGGCTGAGGCACTGAGCTCCCAGCCAGAGACCCAAAGCATCCAACTATGTAACTCTGTTGAGAGAACGTAGTCCTGGGCAGTGGGCACAGAGGCTTGGGGCTCCCTGGCAGGAGAGGAGAGGCCAGCAGAAGAACAGGGCCTGGAGGCCAAGGCTAGGTGGCAGATGAGGACTGTAGGGTGGAGAACTGCGCCCTGTAACACCCGTTTCCTGGAAATGGCCCACAGCCGGGCGGGAAGGGCCCAGGTGTCCAGCCACCCAGCACTGCCTCAGGCCTCCTGGCTTCAGGGGTAGGGGCAGCCTCTGCTCCTGCTGTTCCCAGTGCCAGCTCTCGGCCCACAGAGGACCCTTTGTTCTAGCTGCCAGCAGTGCCCGCCGGGCAGCTGGGAACAGGGCCCACAGCCCTAACCCTTTCCTGAGGCCTCCAGCCATCAGGCAGTGCCATTCTGGGTTGGCCAGGAAGCCTCTGGCACACAGGGAGGAACAAGCAACCATCCCCCAGAACTCATGTGGAGGGAGGAGCACCCCAGGTTGCACGCTAGACTGAGGTCTAAAGGTCGGGAATCTGCATCCAGAGGTTCCTGTGCCACTGGGCTCCAAACTTAGATTACCCAGATGGCCCGTACTTCACAGATGGGGAGGCGTAAGACCAGTAACTGGCCTGGGCTTGTCGGGGGGTGTATACTGTCTCAGGTGGGGAACTCAAGTGTCCAAGCAAAGGCGCATCTGGGGAGGCCCAGGCAGAGCTGTGTGTTTCCTGGGGGACCCTTGGGAGGTGTGCCGCGGCCTCTGCCTTGGGTGGGAGATGGGGCTATGGGCCTAAGGCGGGCAATAACTGGAGGGTGGCTGCTCCGCAGACACCTGACTGTGCGGCGTGAGTGCTGCGCTTCTGGCTGCCGTCCTGTGCCATGGAAGTGCCTCTGCAGACCGAGATGGTAGAGCTGGTGCCCAATGGCAAACACCTGGAGGGGCTGCTCCCAGCTGGCACTCCTGAAGCCGACAACCAGCGGTAAGTACAGGAGGAATCCAGTGGAGGCTAAGGACAGCGCAAGGCGGGAACACGGAGCCCAGGGCTGGAGCTGAGTCCCCTCGCCCTGGGCTGTACCTGCAGGGTGGAGGACCCCAGGCAGAGATGTGCGGAGAGCAAAGGCTTCCTGCAGAAGAGCCTCGGCAAGGAGCCACACTTCACGGATGTGAGCTGGGCGGCTGAGGGGTTGGAGGCACCATGGGGTGCTTGGGCACAGTAAGGAGGCACTCTGGGTGCAGCAGCAGGAGGCCAAAGGACGGGGGGGGGGGGAGGCCAAGAGGCCGCCACAGCTTCCTGATTCCTGACGCCTTCCCACCCTACTCTGGTGCCCACAGTTCGTGGGGAAAACATCATTCGGGATGTCAGTGTTCAACCTCAGCAACGCCATCATGGGCAGCGGCATCCTGGGTCTCGCCTATGCCATGGCCAACACAGGCATCATCCTTTTCCTGTGAGTGCCCACAGCAAACCTGCAGACAGGGCCCCCACAGGAGCTACCCACCGTGACCTCCCAGGACCTCCCACTTCTCTGTCCAAACCACAGCTGCAAAAACACCCGTAGCCAGATAAATATACCTCACTGCCCAGTAAGCCCACTGGTGACACAGGGCCACCCTCACAGGCCTGAGTCTGTACCGTGACGATGGCTACACATGACGGCTGAGCCTTGTGGCCAGGCTCCTGTGGGCACATGAGTCGTTGGCCTGTGGGGCTCTGCCCTACAGCCCGAATGGAAAACATGTTTGTCCCAGGGCACCAGGGAGGAGGTGCTCAGAGGACAATCACAGGTGCGCTTGACCCAGAGGTCCCTTCCGGGTTCACCTGGGTCAAATAGGGTAGCATTCACCATTCCTTGGCACCTGCTGAGTTTGTAGCCACACCTTTTGGAGTTCAGACATGCAGGTCAGAGACACCCCCCTAGTGCAGACTTCCCAGAGTCCCTCCCTTTGCCAGCCAGGGTCGCCCCATTAACCTTTTGCCTACGCCTTCCCCAGATTCCTGTTGACAGCCGTCGCCCTGCTCTCCAGCTACTCCATCCACTTGCTCCTCAAGTCCTCTGGGATCGTGGGTGAGCCTCCCACAGCCCACACAGGGGTGGGGCTGGGCTGGACGGGCCTGCTCCCTGGGTGTCCTCACCATGCCCGTCCCCGTAGGCATCCGCGCCTATGAGCAGCTGGGCTACCGTGCCTTTGGGACCCCTGGAAAGTTGGCAGCGGCCCTGGCCATCGCACTACAGAACATCGGAGGTGAGGCGGATGGTAGGTGGGGGCAGTGGAGGTGGACATGTCTGAAGGCCAGATGGTTCAGCTGACCCCAGTACCTGCCCCCTCTCCCCAGCCATGTCCAGCTACCTGTACATCATCAAGTCTGAGCTGCCTCTTGTCATACAGACCTTCCTGAACCTGGAGGAGCAGACCTTGTGAGCCCAGGGGGGTGAGGGTGGGAGGCTCTAGTCTCCCTATGTACACCACGGACCCTAGAGGCCCAGACTGGGCTTGTGGAGGAGAGAGAACAAACACACAACTGGAGAAAAAAACCCTCATGGCTGATGGAGGGGCACAGAGCTGTCAGCAGAGCCACCATTCAGCTCCTACTTGTTTGCGTGGGCCCTCCTAGAACCTGCCAGGAGGAAGCACATGGAGCTGGGGGCAGGGTGAGGCTGCGGAACTGGACCCTGCCTGGCTCTAGCCCCCCATCTGTGAGCACAAGAGCCTCAGGCTTAGCTCTAAGTACCTGCTATTCCTGATCATGAGGTCACCCCCCCAAGAGATTAAGCCGAGTGGCCTAGATGCCCATCACTTTAGCCAGTACTAACTGGGCATCGACCTGGTTTTGTGAGTCGGGGAGAGAGGAGATGGGCGGGCCCTGCTCTTGGCAACCCGGCTCAGGTGAGCAAAGGGGCTGTGAAACTGGGGCAGAAAGAGATGAGGACTTAGCTCCTGCGGCCAAACAAACTGGCCTCTGGGTTTGCCTTAGAAGGATGGACCCAGCCCTTATCCCATTTCCCTGTTCTCTGCGTTTGTTTCCAACGGCTAGAGGAGGGGCAGAAGATGCAAGATGCACATGCCAGGAGAGACTTTTAAGGGGTGTAGGTTATTAGCAAGTCCTGAGACCCCACGGCAAACACAGCTCTTCTCGGAGCCCACCCTCCCTTGAGGCTGGGCTGGGAGAAACAGCAGCAGGGACTGCAGTTCCAAAGGTCACCAGCAAGAGCCTTCACGCTCACATCACACAGGAATCTCAGGTGCACCCATTGTGCAGACAGGTATGGGGAGGCTAAGTCATGGCCATGCATGTGTCAGAGGCCACTCAGTGGCCCCCACAGTGTCCCTAACTGGGGAAGGCAGGAGGACCCATCCCAGACTGAGTGGGTGCTGACCCTGGCTGCATACTTTCATTCCTGCAGGGTCTGGTACCTGAATGGGAACTACCTGGTGATCCTGGTGTCTGTCATTGTCATTCTGCCCCTGGCACTGATGCGGCAGCTTGGTGGGTGTGACAGTGCTGGCTCCAGAGGGAAGTTGAAGGGATGCTACAGGCCCAGCCTCACTGAATCCTCTCTCTGCAGGCTACCTGGGCTACTCCAGCGGCTTCTCTCTTAGCTGCATGGTGTTCTTCTTAATTGCAGTAAGTCACCCTCCGTGTTGGTCAAGGACAGGCAGATGGCCCAGGGGAGTCCTCTGTTGGGGGAGACGGAGGGTGTCTCCAGGAAGCCTGGATTAGAAGGCAGCCCCTCCAATCTGATCTAGATGTGGCTTCCTGGTATCTTTGTAGGCACCGGGCTCTGATACCCACACCCCTCCCTACCCCAGGTCATCTACAAAAAATTCCAAGTGCCCTGCCCGCTGCCCTCCAACCTGGCCAATGTCACAGGAAACTTCAGCCACATGGAGCTGGCTGAGAAGACACAGCTGCAGGGCGAGCCTGAGGCTGCTTCCCTCTGCACCCCGAGCTACTTCACCCTCAACTCACAGGTTCCAACAGGCTGGGGCAGGATGGGAAGGCCTTGTTGAGGGGGCTCCCTTGACACAATCCCATGTGTCCCCAGACAGCATACACCATCCCCATCATGGCCTTCGCCTTCGTCTGCCACCCTGAGGTGCTGCCCATCTATACAGAGCTCAAGGAGTAGGTGCCCAGGGCTGTGAGAGGGTCAGGGCTGCCCTGAGCTAGTTGAGGGAGCAAGGGTGTTGGGGGGGAGTGTTGAGGGGAGGTGACAAGGCCCCAGTTGTCTGGTCAGAGGTCTCCTCCTGCCACAGAGGAGGTGGGGGTAAGAAGAAGATACCCTTGCTGCTGAATAGTGAGACTGGGGGCCGTGGAATTTCCCGGTGCTGCGCAGCTTGTCACCAAGCCTTCCGGCACTGCCCTCCAGCCCCACCAAGAAGAAGATGCAGCACATCTCCAACCTGTCAATCGCCGTCATGTATGTCATGTACTTCCTGGCTGCCCTCTTCGGCTATCTCACCTTCTACGGTATGGCTGGACCGGCGGGGGAAGGGGTGGAGGCCAGACTGGGAAGCAGGGGCTGGACGGAGGCCATGGTACCTTGCATACTATAGGCGCTCATTAGGTGTGTGATACCTGACTGTGTCCTGCAGCTGTGGAGGTGAGTCTGAGTCCACGCCCCTCAGTGTCAGGGTCCACCGGGCAGCTCCGAGCCCAATGCCCTGTGGCCTGCTGACCACCCTCCCTGCCCACCACAGACAGGGTGGAGTCAGAGCTACTGCACACCTACAGCCAGGTGGACCCATTTGATGTGCTGATCCTGTGCGTGCGCGTGGCTGTGTTGACGGCTGTCACACTCACAGTGCCCATCGTCCTCTTCCCGGTGAGCAGCAAGCGGGCGGTGAAGCCCCTGGGAATGGGCTGGCAGGACCAGCGCAGCATGATGGCTGTGCCCCTCCACCCTAGGTACGCCGTGCCATCCAGCAGATGCTGTTTCAGAGCCAGGAGTTCAGTTGGCTGCGGCACGGGCTCATTGCCATTGTCCTGCTCACTGGTATCAACCTGCTGGTTATCTTCGCCCCCAACATCCTGGGTATCTTTGGGATCATTGGTAAGAGCCTGGCCCTGCTGTTGAACTGAAGGTTTTGCCTCGGAGAATTCTGCTTCTACAAATCTTGGCAGATTCCTGAGTTCACACTCTACATTTAGGTGATGGTTGCTGGCCATGTGCACATTTTTATTTTGGTTTCCTGTCTGAACTCTTGTCCTTGAGGCTGTTGCAATTCTTTTTTTTTTTCTTTGTTTTAAGACAAGATATCACCATGTGGGTCAGGCTGGTTTTGAGCTCACTACGTAGCCCAGGCTGGCCTCCAAGTCCCTCCCAGAACCTGCCAGGAGGAAGCATGTAGGGCTGGGAGCCAGCAATCCTCCTGCCTCAGCCTCCCCAAGTGCTGGGAACACAGGCGTGCACCACCAAGTCTGGCTACAATCCTTTTTGAAGGCTCAGAACCATTGAGTCAGTCAGTCCTCCTTGCTAGGAAATGGGTGGACCTCAGAGATCAGGGTTGGGTTGGGCATAGTGGCATATACCTGTAGTCCCAGCATTTGGGGAGACTGAGGCAGGGGGATCACTTGAGCCCAAGAGTTTGAGGTTATCTTGGGCAATATAATGAGACCCCCCCATCCCCCATCCCTCTCAAAAAAAAAAGTAAAAGATCTCTTCGGTGCAGGCATGTGGCTTGCACCTATAATCCCAGCACTCAGGAGGCTGAAGCAGAAAGATTGCAAGTTTGAGCCGATCTGGGCAACTTAGCAACTTAGTCTTGTGTTAAAATTTGTGAAAGTTTTTTAAAAGAGCTGGGGTGTGGCTCAGGGTTCAATCCCCAGCACTAGGTGGGCAGAAGCCAACCACAGCAAGCTGTGCTCTGGAAATCAACACCCTGTTCATCTTCCCATCATAACTTGCCTGGCCTCATTGCTGGTTTCATAGGCCAACATTGTTCTTGTTCATAGAACAAGGTGAGAGCCTGGTGGGCTCCCCACACCCACACAGAGCCCCCAAGTAAAGCGAGACAGCTCTAACAAGGGACGCTTGATCTCACTGAAGGCCTGCCCCCTCTTAGCTGAGAGCCCGGCACGGGCCAGTGCCGCCCACGCTGTGCTCTTCGCAGGTGCCACGTCTGCCCCGTGCCTCATCTTCATCTTCCCTGCCATGTTCTACTTCCGAATCGTGCCCGCTGAAGAGGAGCCTGCAAGATCCACACCCAAAACCCTGGTGCGAGGGGCCCTGGAGGCCAGCAGGTTGCTGGGGGCTATGGGGCTTCCCCGACCTCCGACCTGACCTTCACTCCTGGCCCCACAGGCCCTGTGTTTCGCTGTGCTTGGCCTCTTGCTGATGACCATGAGCCTGAGCTTCATCATCATCGACTGGGCTTCAGGGACCAGCCAGCATGGAGGGAGCCACTAGGGCGCCCTGTCCTGTTCACTCATCCTCGTGCCCTGCCAGGCTCCCCAGCCCCTCCCCATCCAGTGGCCAGTCAAGGGGAGAAAGAAGGGGAGAACGGCACAGTTTAAATACTCTGGCATTTGGGCCGGCCTGTGTCCTCTTCTTGGAAGACTTTCCGTAAAGAGCCAGGACCAAGCCCTTTGGGCCACCGTGTGGTGGGCTCTAGAGCTGCAAGGGCTCCCTGAGCTGGAAACAGGATAGAGTTGTCACCTCAGATCCCACTGGAACACATCATGCCCCACGGCTGTGTGTGCTGAGCCCCAAGGCACGCAAAGTTGGAAGCCAGGCTTGCAGCCACCCTCTGGTCCTGCTGCAAGGCCAGGGTCTACGCCCTGAGGCCTCATCTCCCCAGCCCACCCGTTTTCCCTCTTTCTATCCCTTTGGTCCTTTTCAGACAGAGGCTCAGACCCTTGGGTGCTTTTGGCCTCTTCTTCATCCTCCCTCCAGAGGAGACCTCACTACCCCACGCCTGGGCCCAGCCCAGAAGATCTTGCAGAGATAGGGCTGCCGTGGGCACCCAGGGATCCCCGGCTGTCCCTTCACCAGGCTTGGGAGGCTGGGCCTCCCCACCACAAGCCTGGGCCACCGTTCACATTCCGCTAATGGGAGAAGAAGCTCTGAGCCCAGCGTCCTGGCCTTGGGAGCCAAAGATCCCAGAGCCCAGCTGGGGCAGGGCTGGGGGGCTGGCAGCTCTTTTATAAACCTTACACTTAAGACCCGCAGCGTGGATATCCTTGGTCTCCATGGCCTCTGGGTTTCTGGAAAGTGGGGTTGGGGTAGGAGGTGGACGGTGATGGAGGAGCCCTGTCTTCTTGCCCGGATGAGGGTGAGGACAGGGCAAGACCCCGCCCCCCCCCCCGCCTCCTGTCTCCTAAAGGAACCAGTGGCACTCTCAGACCCGGCTTTGCGCTGGGCCCAAGCCAAGCTCAGCACAGACCTGCTTTCTCATGGGGTGAGGTGGGGAGGAATTAATGAGGCCCCAGGAAGCAGAACAGAGAGAGGCCTCCGGAAGGAGGCGACGTGAGGTGCATTCCCAGCAGTGTCACGCACGGAGGGTCTGAGCTCTGCAGAAGCCCCGGGAAAGGCCCCCTGCTGCCCCTTGGCTTCCAGACTACCAGGTCAACCCCTGTTCATGTCTTGAATCTGGAGACAAAAGTCCAGGGATTTTTTTGTTTTTGTTTTTTGGTACTGGGGATCGAACTCAGGACCTTGTGCTTGCCAGGCAGGAACTTGTGCCACTGAGCTACATCCCCAGCCCAAGGGATTTTGTGTTCTGTTGGACTGATCTTTATCTTAAATCAGGTTTTATTGGTACATTTTAGGTATACATAATGATCACATTCATCACAGAGAATTTGTAGCTGTACATGATATAACTTCTTGTTTTTTTCCCATTCCCCCGCCCTCCCGTCAATCCCTTGATCTTTTTCATTAGTAGGAAAATCCACTGCAAATAAAGGTATGTTGGGGAGGAGGGAGCCCAAGGCCCGCCAGGGCTGCAAGGAGGCAGGCAGGCAGCCCAGGTGTCCTGACTGGCTGAACTGGGAAGCTTCCCAGGCCTTGGTACCAAACCCTCATTAGGAGAGACCCTGCACCAGCCTAGCCCACTGAGGAAAGGACACCAGGAAAAATCCAATTTGCATTTGCAAGGCATCTGCCAGCTTGGGAAAGCCCTGAAGAAAGAACTTCCTCAAGCTGGTGGCTGCCTGGCCCACAGCAGTGCCAGCCGGGCAGAGGGGAGCTTCCTGAATCCAATCCCATCAACCCCAGGCGCCTGACTGCAGCCTGGAGAATCACTCAGGAGTCCTGGAGCCCCAGGAAAGAACTGGACCATGGCCTAAAGGTGGATGCAGCCCAGGTACCCTGCTGTGAGGCTGCTCTCCGCGGTCTCTGGGCTGCTCCCCCTCAGGTGGGGACCCTGGGCTTGGAGTGTGTGCACAGGAAAGGTCTGTGGGCAGATGCTGGCAGTCTTTTCACACACTCCCTCCATGCACAGAGGGCATAGGACAGAACAGCAGGAGGGCAGACTGGGGGGCTGCTAACAGCAGCCCCAGCCCACAGCTGCGGCTGGGGCAGGACTGGCCCCTAGAGACCACATCTGCCTGCCAAGTCAGCAGGGTGAGGACAGGTCATGTGGCCACCTCTAGAAAAAAGCCATATGCCCATACGTCTGTGTGAAAATAAGTGTCCCTGGCCCTGCCAAGTTCCAGCCATACAGTTTCCCAGAGGATAGATCTGCAGACCTTTGAGCATCATTGAGCATGTTCTTTGCCTTGAAATTTTTGCCAAAAAAAAAAATTTTGCCAGGTTTTTCACTTTTTTTGTGTGTGGTTTTTTTTTT
>PVLD010010659.1:0-69660 GCA_004027595.1 Dinomys branickii | reverse complement strand
AAGATTTGGGCTCTTGAGATGAGCCCTACAGACTTTGGGGTTGGTGTAGCCCATGAAAGGAGCCCCCTGCAAGTGGATAGGGAAAGACCTGCTAGTGATGTAGGCAGGTGAAATGGGGAAGAGGTGCTTTAGTAATCGGCAAGGGAGGTAAGGAGGGGCTGAGCTAGGGGGGTTGCAGGTGGGGAGGTTATTTATTTATTTTTTTGGTGGTACTGGGAATCAAACTCAGGGCCTTCACACTGAGCTGCGTCCCCATTCTCCAGGGTCTCAGTCACTAAGTTGCCTATGCTGGGCTCAGACTTGTGACCATTTTGGCCTCTGCCTGCCAGTGTGTTGGGAGTACAGGCGTCCATCACCGCATCCTGCCGTACCAGGGCATTTGCAAAGGGTGAGGGAAAATGAGAAAAGGGAAATGAGAGCTACCTGTATAATACCAAAGGACTGTCAGGACTTGGACTTGGAACATGAAATTGGAGGGGGCCTGGTGACATGACCTGTTCCTGAGGTTTTGAATGGGCCCCAGAAGAGCAGACACAGGCAGTGTCCAGTTTACTTAGCAGCTGTGCACCAGTAGTACTTGGAAGTTGGTTTTCTTAGCCATGCACTTCTCCTGAAGAAATGTTTGATATAGTGCATTTGTTCCCATCCCACTCCATAAACATGTTTTCCATAATGTGGCGGGAGTTCTCTGGGGCCTCTCAGGAAGCACAGTCTGGTGGATTGCCTAGTGGTAGTCTGTGGAGCACAGTGTAAACAGATGCATTTTCCTGGGCTCTGCAGTGTTTGGAGGAATGTTGAATACTTTGTGGGCCCAAGAAATCCTAATTTCCAGGTTCTGTTGAAAAGGAGGAGGGCCTGACATTCGGCTGCACGTTCCCCAGCCTGTGAGACTCATCAGTGATGTCATTTCCCAGGGGCCGGTTCTGCGTCCCTGAGTGCAGTCCCACTACCACACATACAAAAACATCAGAGGCCGAGGCAGATGTATTTTGAGGCCAACTTGGGCAATTTAGCAAGACCTGTCTTAAAAAAAGCTTAGGTAGAGGAAGTAAAGGGAGAAACAAGGAGGTTTGACAGTGGCAGCATCGACCTTATTCGTGTGTTACAGTTGAGATGAGAGTGGGGAGGACTCAGAATTTAGATAATGTGTTCTAAGGATACAGAATGAAATAAAGCGTATGGTATCAGATCTGTTTTTTGGCTGGTCCCATTTTGATGAGATCGGGCACGTTCAGGGTGGTATGGCCGTAGACTTGGTTGGTCCCATTTTGTCTCCAGTGTGCAACGATAGGTTTCATTTTGCGACTGTTTGGAGTTTGGGATTTCATCTCAGGACATGCAGGGTAAGGTTGCTGGGATGTTTCCCCTCTCCTTACTTACATGTGCACTCAGCACATTTGTGCTGGCACATTCTGCTCTGGACCTGGTAAACCCCGGAGAAGAGAGTCTGCCTTAGCCTGGAGGCTCAGACTGTGTCCTCTTCCTCCTCCTTGCTTCCGTCTGTGGTGTTTCACAGCAGGTTCTGTGTCCCATCCTCTGAACTAGCAGCTTCCTGATGGCTTTTTGGGGCATGACAGAGACATGAGTGATTAAGGTCTTCCTGTTCTTTTATTCCTTCCGCTTGTACAGCGGTAAGGGTCCATAGAGAAAGACGGAAATGTGCGAGTGCAGCACCCACTTACTGGGCCTACTGCCACAGTCTCTTAACCCCTTGGCGAAATTATTGCCACTGCAATATTTTCCACCTGGGGGGTGAGGTTGAGGGGAAATTGTGTGGCCACTTCCTTGTACTTGCTGTGTGGAGACTCTGAGTGTGAAGTGAGTCTCTGCTGTGTAAGAGCATTGAGCTTAGCTCCTGGGCTGTGTTTGTAGGTTCTGAGTGAAAGAAGACACATGGAGGCAAACTGAAGAGAGAGAGATGTGTGAGCCGGAGCAAGGCCTTGCTGTGGGAGTTGGGACTGTGTGTGAGATGCTGGCGACAGGGAGTTGTGCTGAAGAGGAGATGGCAGTGCAGGGAAGTGGTAGCCCTTGGCGACATCAGTTTGTGTATGGAACCAAGTAGGTTGCTATTAGATGGTGCCTCCCGAGTCCAGGGTCGGTGGTTACGGTGTTCCAGCGAAAGAGTTTCCTCCGTGCTGGCTGAGTTGCCAGTCTCTGGGCGTGGGGCTGACTGTACTTTCTCTGTTGTTCCAGAAGGTTCCTGTTATAAAAGATGAAGATGAGCCAGAGGAAGAAGATGAAGAAGAAATGGGCCATGCTGAAACTTATGCAGAGTATATGCCAATAAAATGTATGTCTTAGAGATTCGTAAAAAAAAAAAAAAATTCTGGCTTCCTCTTGAACTTAAGTAACTCTCTCTACTTACCTGATGGGACTTAACAGCCCTGTGTACCCCACCAGTAGATAAGTGGGAACTTTTGTCATCTGTTTTAAACGCTAATGTTTTTAAAATACATGGAAGTTTTAGGCTTTTGTCTGTACAGATTTAGAACATGTAGATTGAAGTCTTTGAAGGAAGACTAACAAGATTTTTATTTTGTTTCAAGTTAATTTTGCTTATATAAATAGTGGTAATAAGATTATTTTAAGTAAATTATAGATATAAAAATGTGTACCTTAAATCTGGCATAGTGGCACATGCCTATGGTTCCAGCACTTGGGAGGCTGTAGGAGGAGGATTCCTGTGATTTCAAGGACAGCCTAAGCTATATAGTTGAAGGCCAGCCTGAACTGTCTCAAAAAAAAAACAAGTTTTAGAGCCAGAATGAGGGCGGCATGTGTTTGTAGTTCTAGTTACTCTGGAGGCAGGGGCAGGGGGATTGGAAGTTTCGGGTCAGGTTGGGCAAGACCCTTAGGGAGATCTGTCTCAAAATAAAAAATTTAGAGGGGCTAGGGATGTAGCTTGGGAAGCTGTCCTACTACTAAAAAAAAGAGAAAGTTTCAGATTGTAGTATCTGAAGTTTTGTTTTTTCTCCTTGCAGTAATTTTTTATTGGGAGTAGACGGTTGAGTTTGTCTTTGACTCTTTAAACTGGAGAGAGGTCAGCACACAGTGTCTGGATGTACTGCCCATCTTAGCAAATAAAGTTTATTGGAACACAGGAATGCTCATCAGTTCAATCATTGTCCGTGTTGCCTCTATACTGTGAAATAGACGAGATGGCCTGCAAAGCTGAGTGCACTGCTAGGCCTTTTATAGAGACGTTTCCAACCAGTGTTTACATTACATTACTCACATTGTACATTTTGGGGAGTTAGTTGCCGTTTAATGTTATTGCTGTGGTTTTCTTTCAAAGTGAAATTATATTGTGAACTTTGGCAGAATAAAATGAGTGACTTATTTAAATAAAACTTCTCTAGTCTGGGACAGTGGGTTATATTCATTTCTGGAAAACCTTGTGTATGAACTTAGTATTTTTATTTATTACTTTTGTTTTAAAAGAGGTCTCTTTGTTTTCCAGGCAGGGCTCCAGCTGGTAGGCTCTTGGGATCCTCCCAGGAT
Source organism: Dinomys branickii (assembly GCA_004027595.1). Lineage (NCBI taxonomy): Eukaryota > Metazoa > Chordata > Mammalia > Rodentia > Dinomyidae > Dinomys > Dinomys branickii. The sequence goes on along the minus strand of PVLD010010659.1, from coordinate 66,159 downwards.
GCTTGGCTGGGTCTGTGATTTTAACTAGTATTTATCAGTAAGTCTTTGTAAGTCTTTGTATAAGCTGTATGTGGTTGTTAAATCATTTTAGTCAATTTTTTTTTTTTTTTTTTTTTTTGCGGTACTGGGGATCGAACTCAGGACCCTGCGTTTGCTAGGCAAGCGCTTATTCCACTGAGCTATATCCCCAGCCCCATTTTAGTCAAATTTAAGGAGTACTTCACAGTCATAAAAGTTTTTGTGGTGCTGGGGATTGAACCCAGAGCTTTGTGGATGGAAGGCAAGTGCTCCTTTACAGTTACACCCTCAGGACCAGATCACTTTATAGGGGCTCAGAGTGCATAGTTCCTCAGGTGTTTTCTGTGTCATAGGAAAAATCTTACAGTATCTTTTAATTAAATTGGAAATGTTAGTAGAATGATAAATGAAGTACTTTTAAATTTTTCATTTAGTAAAAATTGGCCTGCGTCATCCTGATGCTGTAGTGGAAACTAGCTCTTTGTCCAGTGTCACTCCTCCTGATGTGTGGTACAAAACGTCCATCTCTGAAGAAACCATCGACAGTGGCTGGTTATCCGCTCTACAGCTTGAGGCAATTACATATGCAGCCCAGGTAAGCAGTGTGCATAATTATGTATAAAGTCATTGGTTTATGTTGGTCCACATAAGGTAGTTTTAATTCAAAGGAGAAATTTTTTTGCATGGAAAACTCCTAAATGTGACATTTTATGGAAGTTTTATGTGTTACAAAATGAGACAGTACATAAGAGAGTGTATTTCCAGTGGAAATGACGAATGCTGTAGCATTTTTGTATTGGATATGTGTATATAAAGATTTTAAAAACAGTGATACCAGACTACCCATGTTCACAGTACCTAAGTTATGAAAGTCTATATATCCATCAACAGCTAAATGGATAAAGAAAATATAGTGTGTGTGTGTGTGTGTGTGTGTGTGTGTGTGTGTGTAGGTATAGGTAGTATAGGTTGTGTGTGTGTGTCTATAGGTATAGGTAGTATAGGTTGTGTGTGTGTGTGTGTGTGTAGTAGCCATAAAGAAGAATAAAGTTAAGTCATTTGTAGGGATAGATCTGAAAACCACAGTGCTAAGTGAAATAAATGAGACACAAGAGAGGTAAAATATTGCATGGTTTCTATTACAAGAGAAATGCAAAATATAAATACAGAACAAAGTCAGAAATGATACAGAACAGAATTAAAGACGTATATGTATCTTTTAACCTAGCAATTCCGTTATTAGGAATGTATTCCTTAGATAGAATGTACATATAGGGACTCCTCCTTCCCCCAGCTGGAATGATTTGACTACCTGCAGTGTTGAGTGTGATTGAATACGTGCTGTGTGGGGTATTGTAGAGGGTTTTAAAAAGATGTAAGCTAGAATTAACACCAATTTTCTTGCATTTGATCATGCTCCACTTCTTTTTATTTTTAAATTTTTTGTCCTTTTGAGATGGTGTCATTATGTAGTTCAGGCTGGCCTTGGCCTCACTTTGTAGCTCAGGCTGGCCTTGAACTCGCAATAATCCTCCTGCGTCAGCCTCCCGAGTGCTGGGATTACAGGTGTGAGCCACCATGCCCAGCTCATGCTCCATTTCTGTAAAATAAGTAATGACCCAAGTCATCTATTATCTCCCATAGTTATGCGTAACATATAAGTTAGTAGTTGATTATTCAAGTGTTGAAAGGAGTATAGAGGGCTTCTCACCAGTTCATGAATTCCTCAGATTCGCAGCAGGAGGATTGCTGTGAGTTCAAGACCAGCCTGCGTACATAGTGAGTTCAAGATGAGCCTGAACTGCATTGTGAGATCCTATTTCAAAAAAATAAAAATTTCTCGGTACAAGGGAGAGTAACGGGAAAGAATACATAGTAAATCTATAGGAAGTATCCACATTAACTAATGACCAGACCTTATGGCATTTAAATATTAAAAGATGAGGCAGATCCCTAAAACTGTGTATGAAAGATTAATCAGAATTATGAAGGGTTAGTTACTTGTTTTCTCTTTTTCAGCAACATGAAACATTCCTACCCAATGGGGATCGTGCTGGCTTCTTAATAGGTGATGGTGCTGGCGTAGGGAAAGGCAGGACAATAGCGGGGATCATCTATGAGAATTATTTGTTGAGTAGAAAGAGAGCGTTGTGGTAAGTGTTGGGAACTGGCTGGGAAAGGCTCAATTTGTGAACGGTTTGGCATGTAGGAATGGGTTTAATTGAGTAGGGTTTTTTTAAGTGTCAAGACCTGGTGTCATTCCTTTTTTTTTTTTTTTTTGTCTTTTTGAGACAGGGTCTCACTTTGCAGTTCAGGCTGGCCTTGAGCTCACTTTGTAGCCCAGGCTGGTCTCGGACTCGTAACAATCCCCTGCCTCAACCTCCCGAGTGCTGGGATTACAGGCATGCGCCACTATGCCTGGCTCTGGTGGTGTTCCTGAATTCTACTAGAGTAATGTAATTTTTTTTTTTCCTGTCTTTTTGAGAGATATTCTTGTTGTGCAGTTCAGCCTGGCCTTGAGCTCATTTTGTAGCCCAGTCTGGTCCTGAACTCTTTTTTTTTTTTTTTTTTTTTTTTTTGCGGTACTGGGGATCGAACTCAGGACCCTGCGCTTGCTAGGCAAGCGCTTATTCCACTGAGCTATATCCCCAGCCCCTGGTCCTGAACTCTTGATGATTCTCTTGCCTCAAGTGCTGGGATTACAGGTGTGTGTGCCTCCATGACTGGCAGTAATTTGGATTTAGTTTGTTCTTTTCTTTTTATGACAGGTTCAGTGTTTCAAATGACTTAAAGTATGATGCTGAAAGAGACTTGAGGGACATTGGAGCAAAAAACATTTTGGTCCACTCATTAAATAAGGTGCGGAAACTTCCTGTTTATGTGGTACTCAGTTACTGAGTAAGCGCTGAACTCGTCTGTGGGGGGATAATAGTTTCTACTCTGTTGGGGGGTTATGAAAATTAAACATGTTATTCTCAAGAAAATGTGGGGAGTGCAGCCACTACTATTGGTCCATGTATTACTGTGTGCCAAGTACCATGCCAGACAGTGGTTGCATAGTAGCAAGCAAAGTAGGCATTGTCCCTGTTGCCATGGAATTTGCTCCCTCAGTTTTTAGTTTTTTAAGTACCTTTTTTTTTTTTGTTCTGGAAGTCAAACTCAGGACCTTGCACTTGATAGACAGGTGCTGTGGTACTGTGCTACATGCCTGACCCTCTGGAGTACTTGTCTGTAGCTGTTGGGGTGCAGTGTGGGGAGGGGCTGTGCCTGTCGCTGTAGGAGACCAAACCCTGTGCAGCACATAAGGACCTTGTGGATTAGAGATGGGCTTGAGTGCATGTGCCTGTGTTCATGCAGAACAGTTCATAGGAAGAAAATGGGTGTTGGTGCCTAAAACAGCCTAATGTGATTAGAATCTTTTTTTTTTTTGGTGGTGCTGGGGATTGAACCTAGGACTTTACACATACAGTGCAAGAACTCTGCCACTGAACCGCAACCCCAGCCCTGTGGTTAAAATCTTGATGTTCATTTAGTAAATCTTTATTGACACACTGTATTGGTTATAAGGTAAAACATAGTTCCTATAAATGCCTTCCTGGTAGCCCTGGAAGATAAATAATATTATGCAAATTACTTTCCATGAATCCTGAGTTGGTTTATTGTCTTGATAGCTTAAAATTGTTATGAATGATCATGTATAAACAGTTTAAAACTGAAACCATGGAGATAAGTCCTGTAAATACTTATTTCTGAGCAATGTAATCAAAGGGGGATACATTAACTATGCTCTTTCAGAGTTTAATCACAGTGCTTTGCTGTATAGTAAATGGATAGGAAATACTTGTGGGGTAAATACTGTGATTTCTTCCTAAAGGGGAGTTTGATTTTGTTTATTTTTTTGGTGATGAACTTTCTTGAGACTTTTTGAAAACTAGATTGTTATACCATAATGTGTGTGTGTGTGTGTGTGTGTGTGTGTGTGTGTACAAGAAATTTTGGAGCATTTTGACGTTTTTCAGCCTGTCATTAGCCTGTCTAGTTAAGAGGTCTTGCTGTAGAACTTTGGGTCAGATAAATGTTTCCAAGACTAATTGAAGTGTTTTCTCTTCTGTTTTTAGTTTAAATATGGAAAGATTTCTTCTAAACATAACGGGAGTGTGAAAAAGGGTGTTATTTTTGCGACTTATTCCTCCCTTATTGGTGAAAGCCAGTCCGGTGGTAAATACAAAACTAGGTTAAAACAGCTTCTGCATTGGTGTGGTGATGACTTCGATGGAGTGGTATCCTTTATGATAATGGTGTTTCTATTTTTTAGTGGCTTAAAGTATAAAAAGACAGACTGCAGGCAGTGGAGAATCCCCAGACTAGACAAGCAGATTGTTGGGATGAGAGTTTTAATGGTCAGATTCCCAGGGGCTGGGAAGTTGCTTCAGTTTCTGTACGACAGGAGACCAGTTTAGAAAGAACAGTAGGTGAGAGGGCTGCTGAGTGAGTCACTCAGGTGGGCATTCACATGAGATGGCAAGATACCCAAGAACCTGAGTGTGAAAGGAACGTTGTTGATTGGTGATTTTGAAATTTATTGCTCACAGTTGGTCATATATTATCCTGTGTAAAATATATCATGTTGTGAAGTACTGGTTAAATTGGTTCCCAGTCACAACTTCTACTGGTATGTATGGTTTTATCCCCAGCATGATCTGTGGTGGACAGTTCTTACTGCAGAGAGGTCCCCCCCGCCCTTTTTTGGTACCAGGAATTGAACCCATGACCTCAGGCTTGCTGGGCAAGCACTTATGCCACTAAGCTATATCCAAATTAGATGACTGGCTAAGATAAATATGGTACCAGTCCATGTCTGCCTGTGAGGCGAGGGTGGGGGAGCTGCTGTGTGGGAGAGGCACCTGGAAGGCTTCGTTTTTGTATGTAAAGAAAAAGCTATCTGAAGCTTCAGGAAGCTAAAAGTTAACTCTTCCTAATAATCAGCAGACATTTATTACTGATGTATATTCCTTCACTCATTCCTTACAGATAGTGTTTGATGAATGTCATAAAGCAAAAAACTTATGTCCCGTTGGTTCTTCAAAACCTACCAAGACAGGGTTAGCAGTTTTGGAGCTTCAGAACAAATTGCCAAAAGCTAGAGTTGTTTATGCAAGTGCCACTGGTGAGTATTATTTTATTTAAAAATGGAGCTGTAATATATTTGGGGATCCTTGCAGCTGTAATATATTTGGGGATTTTCCAGGTGCTTCTGAACCACGTAACATGGCCTATATGAACCGCCTTGGAATCTGGGGTGAGGGAACTCCATTTAGAGAGTTCAGTGATTTCATTCAAGCGGTGGAACGCAGGTAATGGTGCATGCCATGTTCTTTAGCACTTGGAAAGTGCTAAACTCTTCACTGTGGATTAAAGTCCTTTGGGCGGGGGAGAGGGTGGTAGTGTGGTGGTTTGCTACCGGGAATCAAACTCAGGACCTCAGTACTTGCCAGGCAGGTATTGCATGCTAAATCCCCAGCCCCTCTGTTTTACTTTGTCTCGTTGTTGAGACAAAATGCCTGACACCTAAAATTAAGGAAGGAGAGGTTTATTGAGCTTACATCTTATGGAGGTTTCAGTCCATACTCAGCTGGCTGTAAGGCAGAGTGGCACATGGCAGAGGGCAACAGTTGATGGCTGTGGAACACTGTAAAGCAGCAGGAGCCAAAGGGAGGAATGGCAGCGGCAGGCAGCCTCTTTCTGTCCCTTACGTTGTATGCAAGCTATGCGCCCCAGGTGGGTATAGCACTGATACCCCCAAGCCCAGCATTGATGATGGATCAGTCACAAATCCTAGAAGCCCGCCCCGTGACTGCATGAGGGTTTGGGGGACAGGCAGACACAAACCATAATACCCTCTAGTTTACTTCTTGATAGTTACTTTGTGTTTCAATTTTCCTCAGAGGTGTTGGTGCCATGGAAATAGTTGCTATGGATATGAAGCTTAGAGGAATGTACATAGCCCGACAGCTGAGTTTTACTGGAGTGACCTTCAAAATTGAGGAAGTTCTTCTTTCTCAGAACTATGTTAAAATGTATAACAAAGCAGTCAAGCTGGTGAGAAGTATTTAATTCTTCATGTTTTTAATGTACTAATGTTTGGGTTTTTTGTTTTTGTCCAATCAAATGTCTGTCAGCTTATAGGAATGCATTTCTGCTATGAAATAACAGGGAAATTACCACATGATAGGCCGTTTATCTTTATTTTCCAAAATTTCCAATTTTCACTTGGTTAAAGTGATCCATCAAAAACATAGCCATTGCGGGGCATGGTGGCGAAGGATCGTTGTGAGTTCGAGACCGGCCTGGGCTACAAAGTGAGCTCAAGGCCAGTCTGAACTGCATAGTAAGACCCTGTCTCAAAATGACAAAAAAAAAAAAAATCATTTACTTGAGTGATGTAGTTCTCAAAATAACATTGTGTATAACTGTTTTCTAAAATGGCTGCCTTAGATAGTAAAAATTTTAAGGCAACTCTTTGTGAGCATTGTATAAACAAGTGTTTAAAGCTCTCCAAGTCACTAAATACTTTTTTATTGAAGATCATTTTTAAATAACTTCATTCAAAGATGAAACATGTAAACTGTTGTCTTTGCCTCTAGTGGGTCATTGCCAGAGAGCGGTTTCAGCAGGCTGCAGATCTGATTGATGCTGAACAGCGGATGAAGAAGTCCATGTGGGGTCAGTTCTGGTCAGCGCACCAGAGGTTTTTCAAGTACCTGTGCATAGCATCCAAAGTCAGGAGGGTTGTGCAGCTAGCCCGGGAGGAAATCAAGAATGGAAAAGTAAGTTGCAGAGCTCATTCCGAGATTGATTCTTCTTACTTGTGTTGTTTTTGTGGGTTTTAGGTTTTACTCTTATGAAGTTAAATCTTTCTAAAGGATAGTTACAAAAAGGTTAATGTAGTGTGATTTAAAAATACGTTTTTAAAAATTAAAAAAGCAATGCCATTTGCTTTTTTAGATCAAAGTATGACAAAGTAAGTGTCACACTAGTTTGATCTTTACACCAATGACCATGGGTCCACTGATATGTTTTGCCTGAAGCCAGTTTCCCTCCCTCCCTCCTTCCCTCCCCAGATTGAACCCTAGGGGTACTGTACTGCCCTCCACAGCCCTTTTAAAACTGGAGATTGAGCCCAGGGCTTTTGTGTTGAGTTACTTCCCTAGCCCTTATTTTATTTATTTAATTTTAAACAGGGTCTCACTATGCAATTCAGGCAGGCCTTAAACTCTTTATGTAGCCCACCTCCCAAATGCAGCCCTTTTTTGAAAGACGTTTTGTTTTGATATACAAGGTCTTGTCTTCTTTTTGGTCTTTCTGAGATAGTGCCTCCCTGTGTGGTTCAGGTTGGCCTTGAACTTAACTGTGCAACCCAGGCTGGCCTCAACTCACTGTGATCCTCCTTCCTCAGCCTCCTGTGTACTAGAGTCACAGTCTGTGCCACCATGCTCTGCCATAGATTTGAGATATTGCTTCAGCCTCCCAGAATGCCAGAACTGCAGGTGTGCACCACCCTGCCCAGCTAATTTTTCTCCTTTTTGATGACTATTTAAAACACAAGGGGCTATAAGTTCCATAAAGGCAGGGGTGTTAATCATGCCCACTATTGTGGTCTGCTTGGTTTAGCGTGTGTCTCAAATAATTATAAATAAATACATTTCAAAATAATAGGGTTATTCTTTGAAATCTTTAATTTTGCCAGGCTTGATGGTCACGTCTGTAATCCTAGCATTTGGGAGGCTGAGGCAGGAGGATTGCTGGGAGTTTGAGGCCAGCTTGAACTGCATAATGAAACCCTGTCTCAAAAAGACAAAAGAAAAGTTTAAAAAAATTGGCTAATAGGTATATTTATATTTATAACCACCCTACTTCCTTTTTTCCAGTGTGTTGTAATTGGTCTGCAGTCTACAGGAGAAGCTAGAACATTAGAAGCCTTGGAAGAGGGTGGAGGAGAACTGAATGATTTTGTTTCAACTGCCAAGTAATGTTTTATTTTACTTTTGAGTTCTTAGATTAATTGAGATGTTGGCATTTCTTGACATAGTTGTGGTCAGCTATGTATCATCTTTAAAAATTTTCCTTCTTTGAATTTTTTGTGCCATCCAATACTTTCCTATATTATGTTATAGCCATCAGCAAACAGTAACATAGCCATGTATAGTGGTGTAAACCTGTAATCCCAGCACTCAGGATTATAGCCTGGGCTACATGGGGAGTTCAAGGCCAGCCTGCAGTACATAGTGAGACCCTGCCTCAAAACGAAACAGTAACATAGAAATGTCATAATCCTGAAATATATTACATGTTTTGTCAATATTTATTACAGTATAATAACAGAATTGGACTAACAAAAGTACTTGGTTCTTGTTTAAAAATCTTGGAAATCTGTGCAGTGTGGTTTAGTTGATACTCAGTTTTCTGTATTTGTAATTACCATTGTTTTCCAGAGGAACACTATTTGGTTTGCCCTGATACCATAATACCTCCTACAAAATTGGAAATAGGCAAGTGATCTTCAAAAGCTGTTATAAATGATGTCTCTGACAGTGAAATTGGTAACCTAGTTCATAGATCTCTTTGAGAATACTTTTAAATGCTGCTTTGAAGGTAGATATAGTTGAAAATCACTTTTATTTTTGTTTTGTTTAGGTTCCTTGAGACAGGGTCTTGCTATAGCCCAGGCTGGCACTACTCACAGTGGTGACCTTCCTGTCTCAGCCTCCCAAGTGCTGGGATTACATGCGTGCATCACCACACCCGGTGAAGATAGGGAGTTTTAGGCCAGCCTAGACTACATAGCAAGACCTGGTCTGGAAAAAAAATAGTTACTAGCCAGGCGTGGTGGCTCATGCCTGTAATGTCAGCACTCGAGAGGCTGGGGCAGGAGGATTGTTGTGAGTTTCAGGCCAGCCTGGGCTACAAAGTGTGCTCAAGGCTGGCCTGAACTGCATATTGAGACCCTGTCTCAAAAAGACCACACACACACAAAAAGAAGTTACTATAGTTTCACCAGTTTCTTTCTCCATCATTTTTTTAAATAATGATTTTATTGTGAGTCTTGGGGAGGCTTTATTTTATTTTTTTAATAAGATGGGATAGTCTTAGCTGTTGCTTATGTTTAAAGGCTGACTCAAGTGATCCTCCTGTGTCAGCCTCCCAAGTAGCTGGGACTACGGATATGTGCTACTATTCCTCACTCTCTATTACATGTTTTTGTTTATTTTTTGTGGCAGGATCTCGTTATGCAGTGCAGGCAGACCTTGAGTTCACTTTGTAGCCCAGGCTACCCAGGGTGTAATGGGTGTGCACCACCATTGTTGGCCCATTATTACTTTTTAACACAGCTACTTAGAAAATGTAAAAAAAAATTTTTTTAATGTGAAAATTCCATGTGTGGCTTTGCTTGCATTTTTTTTCCCAGCTAGGTAAGTTTTCCTTGAAAATTAAAATGCATTTGCAGGGAGTTATTGGTACTTCCCAAGATTGAACAAGTATATGTATTTTTAAAGCAATATATTCAATATATTCATATACCATAGTACGTGATTTTGTCAGGTGAAGCAGTAATTGTCACTGTCCCTCTCCTACAGAGGAGTGTTGCAGTCACTCATTGAAAAACACTTCCCTGCACCAGACAGGAAAAAACTGTATAGTTTGCTGGGAATTGATCTGACAGCTCCAAGTAACAACAGCTCACCCAGAGATAGCCCTTGTAAAGAAAACAAAATGAAGAAACGGAAAGGTGAGTATGGGAAGTTGCTGTTGCAACTGTAGATGTGAAAAGTGTGAGAGCTCTGATGCTCACTGTGGATGTGAGTGCTTTGAAGCAGCAGCATTTGGGGAGTGAACTACTTTTTTTAAACTGGCAGGTCATTGTACATTGTCAGTGGTGCTTGTGTATTTTTGAATACACGGGTAACCCTCTGTTTTAAATTAGAACACAAATAGCCGGGCATGGTGGCACACGCCTGTAATTCTCCCACTTGGAGCGCTGACACAGGAGGATTGCTGCAAGTTCAAGACCAGCTTGGTTTACAAAGCGAGCTCAAGGCCAGCCTAAACTGCATGAGACCCTGCCTCAAAAAGACAAAAACAAACAAACAAAAAAAGAAAAAGAAAAATAAATTAGAACATGAGCAGTTGACTGATGCTAGACACTGTAGTTTTACTTACATGGTTATCACTTTACCTATCAGAGGTTCTTAGGAAACTTGGTCTTATTTTTCCAGTTTTATGGACAGGAAATTTTAAGCACAGAACAATTAAGAGGTTAAGAAAAGTTTCCAGATTCACATAACTAATGAATGATGGACAGCAACTAAAATATGGTCTCTCTTTTTTGAAGCTGGTTTTTAAGAAACTCAGAACGGGGTGGGGAGGAATGTAAAGAGGCTTTGGTTAGTTCCCTAATTACCGGAAACATACTCCCTGTGTTTGTTAGACGCTTTGTAATGTTCCCTTGAGTTTGCTGTTTGTCTCTCGAACATTAACTTTGTAACCTCTCTCTCTAAAATGGTATCTCTCTCTCTAAAATGGTATAACTAACATTGTAAAGGCCAATTGTCATGTCTTAGTGTTTTCAAGGCCCTGGATTTGTTGTCCAGCATTCTGCAAAATAAATTCATAAATAAGACCTGTGATGCTATGTATTCTACATGTCTGACGCTTGAGTTTTATTTCATCCATTTTGGTTATGTGTTTCCACCTTTTTTTTTTTTTTTTTTTTTAATCTATTTGAGACAGGGTCTCACTATGCAGTTCAGGCTGGCCTTGAGCTCACTTTGTAGCCTATGCTGGTCTTGAACTCACAAAGACCCTCCTGCCTCAGCCCCCCGAGTGCTGGGATTAGAGGTGTGCTCCACCACGCCTGGCCTTTCTGCATTTTTATTATGCCTAAAAGTGAGTTGGCTATTACAGTTCTATTTTGGTTTGGGTTTTCTTGGACGGGGTCTCAACATACAGGTCAGACTGGCCTTGAGCTCACTGTGTAGCTCAGGTTGGCCTGAAACTCTCCTCATTCCTCAGCCTCCTGAGTGCTGGGATGCTGGGATTGCAGGTATATACCAGCACATCCAGTGACTATTGTAGTTTAATGGGAAATTAAAAAAAAAATTTTAGTGACACAATCCAGCCGAGGTGATCCACACCTGTAATTCTAGTCATTGGGAGGCTGAGGCAGGAGGATCACTCAGTTCGAGGCCAGCCTGAGTTACAAAGTAAGTTCAAGGTAAGCCTGAACTGCATACTGAGATTCTGCCTCAGAAAGACGAAAAAGGGGCTGAGGATGTGGCACAGTACCTGCCTGGCAGCACAAGGTCCTGAGTTCGATTCCTAGTACACCCCCCCCCGAAGTAATACTGTCTTATAAAGTGGTATCTTAGGGTGACTAAATATTTATATTTTGCCTTCCTGAATTAGGTTCTTACCATCTCATTAATACTAGAACCTTTTAATGTTTTTAGTTTTGGTTATTTTCAGATATTTTTTCTGAATGTTATTATTATTATTATTATTATTATTATTGGTATTGGTACCATGAATCAAACTTAGGACCTTGCACTTGCTAGGCAGGTCCTTGTGCCACTGAGCTACATCCCTGGCTATTTTTCTGAATAGAATATTAAATAACATAATTCAAACTAGTACCTTGCGCACCTTTAGAGAATGAGGTTTCAAGTCCAGCGAAAGGTAACTCAGTGGTAGAGCACCTAGCATGTGTGGGGCTGGGTTAAATCCCCAACACTTGAGAAAGAAAAAGGTGTCCTGAGTTGCTTGTTTTCTGTGTTGCCTTCCTGTGAATCTCTAGTTACTCACGCTCTTCTCACAGCCTCATTCATGATGTAATGGTGGCTGCCAGGGTAATGTTTTAACTGTTTTGAATCAGTTGTGCAGTCTGTAGACTTGAAGGCTGTACTAAGTTTGAAGTTTGTACTTGGGTGTCTGATTTCTTGAGAGTCACTGAACAGAGCCTGACTTCTTTGGGATTGTAAAGAGTGCTTGCTTGAGTTTTCCTTTTATACCCTTTCTTTCTGCACCTCTCATTTGGGTCATTTTGGAACTGAATGTGATACCCTGGAGCTTTAGAAACATTGTATTTCAGCTGATTCTCTTATTTGGGTCTCGGGTAGGTGAAGAAATAACTCGAGAAGCTAAAAAAGCCCGCAAAGCCGGTGGCCTTTTGGGTAGCAGCTCTGATGACAGTGGAAGTGAGTCTGATGCTTCTGATATTGATGAAAGTGACTATGAGAGCTCGAAAAACATGAGCTCTGGTGATGACGATGATTTCAACCCCTTTCGAGATGAATCTAGTGAGGACGATGAGGACGGTGAGTTCACTCTTGGAGGTGAATCCTGGTCAGTCTTGCTCTAGAGTGCATGTTGTGTTCAATCCTTCTTTCTGTGCAGCACAAAAGATCATGTAGATTCTAACCTTTTTCAGTGTGGAGCTCCTGAATGTTCTGTCTGTTGGTCTTACAAGTGAAATGCTTTCTTTTTTAAAGTGAAATTCTGATCTGTTTCATGTGGTTATTTTTTGTTTTTGTTAGTACATATTTCCAGTGCATAATGATAATACTCACCATCAGGAATTGCCACATGTATATAACATTTTAATTTTTTATACACCCTCTTCCTCACCCCTCCTTCCCCCTCATACAGTTATTTTTCATGTCAAAATGTGAAATGACACCCAATAGTGTGTGGATGGGCTATATTGGGCTACTATAGTTACTAATGATTTATAAGCAATCAGTTAATAGTATCAAAAAACTCAGTGTTGAGCCTCGCACAGTAGTGAACACCTCTTGAGTTGAGCTGCTTGGGAGGGTGAGGCAAAAGGATCACAGGTTCTAGGCCAGCCCGGCTGACTTAGTGAGACCTTGCCCCAAAATAAAATAAAGGGAAAGGGGTGTGGCTCAGTAGCAGAACATTTTTGGAGGTCCTGTGTCCCACACCTCACACCATCATAAAACTCAAGGATTACGTCCTTTGAAGGTACATATTTTGTGTTTTGGCTTTTTTTGGTTATAGAGAATTGAACTCAGGACTTCACATTTGCCAGGCAGATGCTGTCCCACTGAGCTACATCCCTGGCCTATTTTAACCAATAATTTGACATACATTTTTCCTTATCTTTCAGATCCTTGGTTAATCAGAAAAGACCACAAGAAAAACAAAGATAAAAAAAAGAAGAAAAGTATAGATCCAGATTCTATTCAGAGTGCCTTATTAGCATCAGGTCTCGGATCAAAACGGCCTAGTTTTTCATCTACACCAGTTATTTCACCTGCTCCCAACAGTGCACCAGGTAACCATGTAGAGACTTGTCTTATCTGTGAAATACGCTTTTACATAACACAGATATTGTGTGCAGTGACTTTGCATGAATATTATTTCCCTAGCTAACAGTAACTCCAGCAGTAACAGCAGCCTTATAACAAGTCAGGATGCTGTGGAGAGGGCCCAGCAGATGAAGAAAGACCTACTTGAGAAGCTAGAAAAGTTAGCTGAAGACCTCCCTCCTAACACCCTGGATGAACTTATTGACGAGCTGGGTGGCCCTGAGAATGTTGCGGAGGTAAACCTCACTTGATGGAGGCTATGTCTCTTATTTGGGCATCATCACAGTAACCTGTCTGGTTTTCTCTTGGAGATTGTAGAACAGGAATTTCTCTGTAGTTATCCCTCTAGAGTTGTTGAAGTCTTGTCCCCAGTATGTGAGTGTGCTGAGCCATTCGTCTTGATTGCCATCTTGTGTGATGGTGGCCATGTGGTAGCCCTTCCCAGGGACTGTGTTGTAGTGTGTTATGTCCCTGGGACCTGCTGCCAACATCAAGATTTCCTCAGTAAAGGGGGTGATCTCAAATTTACTGCACATAGGCACCAGAGTTGACATGCTGCTGTTTGGCTTTTCAGATGACTGGCCGCAAGGGACGGGTTGTGAGCAATGACGATGGAAGCATATCTTACGAATCAAGATCAGAACTTGATGTACCTGTGGAAATACTAAACATTACAGAAAAACAGCGGTTTATGGATGGAGATAAGGTATATTTTGCTAGGTTGCTTTTTATTGAGAATGATTTCCAAATATTTAGATCAAGCTGTAGAAGGATATTTTCCTGGTTAGGCATGATGGCACATGTCTATAATTTTAGCTGTTCTGGAGGCCGAGTCAGGAAGATCTTGACTTTGAGGCCAGCCTGGACTGTGTTGTGAGACCATATCATAAAAACAAAAGCAATCCCAAAACAAAGTATGATAAATCCCATGACATTTACCGTCATTTAATTTTGAGTCTAGATTGATATTCAGAAGTGCCTGAGATGATTAGTACCCTGTGCTTTCACTGTTTTCTATATCGCCATGCTGCGCTGTGCTAACGGGAGTTACAGTAAATGGCTCTAAACTTGAGGCATGGTAGTGATTGTGGCCACCTTCAGGCATTCTTCCTGTGGACTTCACTTGTGTCTGTGCTGGGGTGGAGCAAGGCTCGTGTCATGCCGAGCTGTGCTCTGCGCTCAGCCGCGCAGCTCCTCCCTCCCAGCCCCAGACACTCATTAACCAAACTTCAGCCAAATGTGCTTTCAATCTGTTGTTCTGCCTCTAGTTGGATAATTCTAAGCGTTTACTTGGTCAGGAGATTGAAAAACAGGTAACACCCCTTCCAAACAGCAAGAATCTAACCACCTTATCCATGATCTGCTTTATATTTCAGAGAATTGCCTCTGGAATGAGAGAATTTGACAGGTCTCGCTATTAATGTTGCCCTTAAAAATATGGTGTAAAGCTATTGTGACATACTTGAAAGAGTAGGAAGTAGCCAGATGTGGTGGTACCCAGCTGAACTCGCAGCAGTGTGGAGGCTAAGGCGGGAGGGTCATGCATTCTGGGTAGGCTGGAGTACATAGGGAAATCTTGTCTCAAAAAAAAACCCCAAATGAAAACAGAAATAGGCTTAAACAAGCTCAGTGTTTCTCCTGTGTGCATGTTTGTGTACATAGAGTGCGGCTGGCATGGGCCCTTGAAAACCAGGCCTCTTTTCGTCCCTTCCCTTTTCTTTTTTCTTTCCCCCTTCCCCTTCCCCTTCCCCTCTCTTTCCCTTCCCTTCTCTTTCCTTTCCTTCTTTTCTTTCCTTTCTTTTTTTTTTCAGAGAGATACAGGTTTCTCTTAAGTTCCCAAGCTATTCTCCAAGTTCTGGGTACAAGGACTCAGTCTCCTGAGGAGCTTGGACTAAGGCGATGCTACAGTCCCCCCGCTGCCTGTTTCTTTAGTTACGGGGCTCCATCTTCCAGTTGCGTCTGTGTCAGAAGACTCCTGTGTCAGGGTTAGGTGCGTGGCTCAGTGATAAAGCACTTGCTGAGCATGTGGAGCCCCTGGACTCCTGCTAAAACAAAGTCCAGCCAGCAGAAAAAGCCTTGTCTCTTCCTTTTTACAGAAGTGTCCTGGACGTTGTACCTGTCAGGCAGACCCTTTGGGCTACAGTGCGCCCACGTCTTCACACTTAGCAGGGAGGGAAACTGGGAGTGCTCATCTTGATTCTGGATAGCTATAGACAAGCTGCGGCTGGGGTCCTGTTACCAGTGAAGGCAAAGGAAGGACATTGTGTATAGGGTACTGCTCTGCTTGTCCTTGTGCAATAGTGATTTTCTTTTTCTTTTTTTTTTTTTTCTTAAATTTGGTGTAGAATATTGCTATCATCTCAGAAGCTGCCAGCTCGGGTATTTCATTACAAGCAGATCGCAGAGCTAAAAATCAAAGGCGAAGAGTTCATATGACTCTGGAATTACCCTGGAGTGCAGATAGAGCAATCCAACAATTTGGTAAGTTTCTGCATGCAATTTCACATGGTGAATGGCTGGAAATCGTTGGGGAGATATGTGCATATCAATGTGAGACATCTTAGAATGTGACATCTTCACTGTTGCGTCTGACATTGGGCATGATTGTAAGATGTATAGTGCACTGTGCATTCATTCCTTGCTTGCTTCTAAAACTGAGGAATCTGTGGTGTAGCTTACTGTGCCTGCTGGTACTTTATCCCAGAGCAGGGCTCCTGGGAGTGTCTCTGTTGTAGACCTATGAAAGCAGCTGCGGCTTGTGTGTCCTTTTCAACCTTCAGTGGCCCCACGGAAGGCACATTGCTGTTCCCTTCTCATCTGTTTCATGGTCTTGTGGCCTGGTGATTTAAAAACAACTGAGAATGGCTGTGTATCATCAGCTTTCTGGTTAACCAAACCTAGGGTAGTGATAATGTTTGTGTCATTTAATGGTCTTGTGGCAAGTTCTAGTCCTTGTAAGGGGGAATTGTCCTCTTGAATATGGGTGCCATTCAGAGCAGTGTTTTCACTTTGGTACTTTTGGGAAGCTGTGGGAAATGTTGCGTTCTCTTTCATTTTTCTTCTTGCTTAAGGGTTTTTTTAAAGTATCAACTTAGTGCAGTGTTAAGTCTTAGAAATAGATACCAGAATATTTTGTCTAGTGAACGAAGTGAATAAGTAGTCTTTTACCAAAATGTCGTTACAGGAAGAACTCACAGATCAAATCAAGTTACTGCTCCTGAGTATGTCTTTCTGATTTCTGAACTGGCAGGAGAACAAAGATTTGCCTCTATTGTTGCCAAAAGACTTGAGAGTCTGGTAAGGTTTTGCGTCGTGTACGTGTGAGTACAAGATGACCCATGTGGGCTGGCTGACAGTACAGTCTTAACGCCCTTGATGGGAAATGTTCTTTTGCTAGGGGGCGCTTACACACGGCGACAGAAGAGCAACAGAATCTCGGGATCTGAGCAGATTCAACTTTGACAATAAGGTATATTTCAGCTTCCAGTTCTCAGAAAACTTGAGGATGTGTCTGGACTGCTGTGATGGACAGGAAAATAGTTACAAGTGGTTTCAAGCTGGAAAGTTGGGCCAGCATGGAGAGTGCATGTGGCAAGGGCACTAATACCTAGGAAGTGAAGTGTAACTGGGCAGTTGACAGCTCTGCCCCCGTTGGGGTTAGCCGTAATGCAGAGGCTCCTGCAGCACACACAGCTGCAGCAGGTGCGGGCCTTTTGGGGAGTACGCTGCAGGCAGGCAGCACCTTCCTATCCCTTCTGGGAGGGAGGAATATAATAAGCCCTGGAGGGTGGATAATCAGGTGCAAGGTCCCGGAAGTTGAGTTTGTCTTTTCTGTTTCTTGGTGGGGAGGGTGGGTTGGTGCTAGGAGTAGAACTTAGGGTCTTCTGCTGGTGAGGCAGGTGCCGTGCCATTGAGCTTTACTACCAGCCCCGAGCTGGTTAGTAACTTACTGAATGCTGTGTGTGGGAGCAAGTGACTGAAAGTGTAAATAACATTCAGAGATGACGGGGAGCTGCTGGTTTGGGGTTTTGGTTAGTGATAGTTTTTATACTATTCTGATGATTCTGTGATTGAAGTGTCCAAATTATGAAACTGGATAATTTTTTTTTTCAGTATGGAAGAAATGCTTTAGAAATCGTTATGAAATCCATTGTAAATTTGGATTCTCCCATGGTATCACCACCTCCAGACTATCCCGGAGAATTTTTCAAAGGTAATCTGGAAGAGTTGTCGGAAGTATTAAAAAGTAATTACTGATATGGGTACAGTAAAAATCATTCTAATGTTTTTTTTCCTAATATTGTAGTTTCAACATTTGTTTTTTGTTTGTTTTTGTTTTAATACATAAACTGTAAAAGATAGAAATTTTAGGCTGGGTGTGGTGATGGATGCCTATAATTCCAGCACTTGGGAGGCTGAGGCAGGAGGATCACTGAATTTGAGGCCTGCTTGGGCTACAAAGTGAATTTAAGGCCAGTCTGAACTGCATAGTGAAACCCTGTCTCAAAAACCAACAAAACACTAGATATGGTGGTGCACACCTGTAATCCCAGCACTTGGGAGGCTGAGGGAGGAGGATTGTTGGGAGATTGAGGCCAGCCTGTGCTATGAAGTGAGCTCAAGCCCAGCCTGAACTGTATATCGAGACCATGTCTCAAAACGACAAAAAAAAAAAAGACCACCAAAAAAACAGATTTAGAAATCTTAAGGTGACTAGATATATATATTTGCTTTTCAAAATGAACAGGTTTGGGGGCTGGGGATATAGCTCAGTGGAATAAGCGCCTGCCTAGCAAGTGCAGGGTCCTGAGTTCGATCCCTAGTACCGCCAAAAAAAAAAAAAAAAGATTCTATCAAAATGAACAGGTTTGTTAAAACTTTTTCTGCCTGTGAAAGTGGTTTTGTTCCTAATTTATTGCATGTTATCTAATATACCTAATAGAGGAAGGTAGTTTGGGTACATTAACTAAAATCACTTTGTCAATAGCTTTTAAAATTTAATTTTAATCTTAGGTTGAAGATAGGCTGAGCATTAGGCTAACATGCTGAAGGTTTCTGGAGCCATTGGACTTTAGGTCTCAGTTTTCTGTGTGTTTTGTTGTAGTGGTACTGCGGATTGAACTAATGTTAGGCAGTGCTCTGCCACTGAACTACTTCCCAGGGCACCCCCATACACTTTTTTTTTTTTTTTTTTGTCTTTCTGAGACAGGGTCTTGTTGTGTAGTTCAGGCTGGCCTTGAGCTCACTTTGTAGCCCAGGCTGTCCTCAAACTCAAAAGGATCCTTTTGCCTCAGCCTCCCGAGTGTTGGGATTATACGTGTGTGCCACCACGCCCAGCCCCATACACTTTTTAAATTTTTTCTTTTACTTCAAGCTGTGTCTTACTGAGTTTTCTAGGCTAGGCTTGAACTTTTGATCTTCCTGCCACACACAGCCTGGTTATAAGGTATTTTTGATAACTGTCTCTTTTTTTGTGGGGTTACTGCATATTGAACCCAGGGCCTTAACACTGAGCTACATCTCTGGCCCCTTTCTAAAATTTTGAGACAAGAGTCTTGCTAAGTTATCCAGGTTTGACTTGAACTTCCCCCTACCTCATCCTCCCAAAATGCTGGAATGACAGGGTAAGTTTGTTTATTTTCGTGCAGATGTTCGACAAGGACTAATAGGTGTTGGCCTAATAAATGTAGAAGATCGCTCAGGAATTCTTACTCTTGATAAAGGTAATATTGTTAACTTTCTATATACTTGGAATTGTTGCTGTCTTAGTGAAGCCTGTTTTGTTACATGTGTTTTTCTTAGCTAAGGGGAGGGAAGCATCAGGTCAGTTGTTCTTCATCTCCCAGTGCTCAACTCCAGGTAGTTTTGGCTGCTGTGGTCATTCAGGAGATTATAAAGCAGCAGTTCTCAACCCTGGCTGCGCTTACAATCATCTGTCAAGCTTTTGTAAAATATTGAGCCCATGGATGTCTCGAACATTGATAGTTTTCCACATTTCCCAAGAGTTCCAGTTGTACAGCCAGGTCAAGGGTCACTGACTACAAAGCATTTGTGTTAGTTTGGAGTCTTATTTGTACAAGGTGAAACAATATAATACAGGACACATACTTTGTAAGATTATTTATAGTAGTCACCCAAAGACTGATGTAGAAAAGAGTGCAGGAAATCTGGCCATACACTAAGACCGAGGAATCCAGTTGAGGGCCTGGATCCCACAGAAATGTCCTGCATGAGTCCAGCTGAAGGCCTTGAGCTCATAACAGTGCCTCCCACGAGTCCACCCTGGAGGCCCAGAGCCCGTGACAGTATCTCATGCAGGCCTGTTTCACAGATCTGTGCTGGGAATGCCCAAAGGTCAGTGGTGGACGCTAGAAAGTCTGTGCCAGCATGTTGAAGGATCTGTGCTAGCAGACTAAGGAATCTTCACTGGAGCCAGGAAGCGATGCTCAGAAGAACCAGAGCTCCCCGAAAGGTACCACAGCCATCCTCAGCAACAGTGAGGTCCCAAGCTCCTCCAATGATCAAGATGGCCGAATTCTCATCAGGAAAGCCAACGCAGCAAGCTTTTCCTGGAGACCAGCAGCGCACCATCTTGCCCTCCGGAGCCAGGAAGTGATGCTTAAAGTGAGGACCAGACCTCCCCCAAAGTGAACCAAAGCCATTCTCAGTGCCAAAGAGGTCCCGAGCTCCTTGGAGGATGAATGAAAACAGCCAAGTTCATCAGGAAAGCCAGCATGACAAGGTCCTCCAAAACAACCAACAGCTTCCACCAGCTCCAACAGGCTTTCTGTGCTCCTAATAGCCTTAACTTTTCCTTCTCCAATTCTGCCTCTTACGCTGCTGGCAAAAATCCCCAGTTGGGCCTCCCACGCCCAGCGCCATGCTTCCTTAGTTCAGCTGGGGGTTATAAGTTGACCACCAGTTACCAATCCACTACACCAGGATTCAAACTCAGGACCTTGTGCTTGTCAGGAGGTGATTGTGCTGCTGATGAGCTGTATTTCCACCCCCAGCAGTTACATTCTTGAGTTCAGCTTTTATGTTGGTGACCCTCCATCCTCCTGTGCTAGATCGTGTTCATATTGGGCTTAAGTAAAGTTGAAGATACACAAAGTCAATTCAGTGAACATTTCTTGAGTATGTGCTGCAACGCTAATGTGCTAGAGGTAAGACCTGGGCCAGTTACGGCCCTGACAGACAAGAACTAGGGGGGATGCTGTAGAATAGGAAGTGGGTTTGAAGTTGGCCAGGTTGAATTTTCTAAAATGTTAATTACTGTTTGAGTGCATAAAATTGTGTAATCGTGTTGCAGATTATAACAACATTGGAAAGTTCTTAAATAGAATTCTGGGCATGGAAGTGCACCAACAGAATGCATTATTTCAGTATTTTGCCGACACGCTTACTGCAGTTGTTCAGAATGCCAAAAAAAATGGAAGATACGACATGGGAATCCTGGGTAAGTGGAAAAATGTAAAGCTGTCATGTGTGTCTTTGATAGAAATGCCTTTTAAAAATTTTTTTTAAAGTTTTTGGTACTGGGAATCGAACTCAGGACCTTGTGCTTGCCACGTAGGCACTTACGCCACTGAGCAATATCCCTGATCTGAAGTGTCCTTTTTACATTTTGTGTTGGTTTTTCTTTTTTTAAGATCTTGGTTCTGGAGATGAAAAGGTTAGGAAAAGTGATGTGAAGAAGTTTCTGACACCAGGATACTCAACCTCTGGCCACGTAGAGTTATACACGGTGAGTGGGAACAGTGCTCCTGCCTGAGGGAGAGCCCTGTGACTGGCATTTACAGGAGGGAGTTTAACTTTCCTGTCCTGTGATTTCTTTACAGATCAGTGTAGAGAGGGGAATGTCCTGGGAGGAAGCAACCAAGATCTGGGCTGAGCTGACAGGACCAGACGATGGCTTCTACTTGTCATTGCAAGTACGGCTTCCCTGAAATGTTAATCGTTTAGATCAGTAATGGTTTCCCTGTGAGCACTTTGTGCCGGAGTGACCAGTTGTGTTTGGTTTTCTCTGTTACGATAATTTATTCTTACAATTGTCTGACCATGGACATGCGTTTCCGCTTAGTCTATGTCAAGGGATGTTAAAGAGTCCTTTTTCAATTTTTGTTTGATTTTTTTTTTTTTTTTTTTTTTCTAATCTTTTGTCTTTTGTCTTTTTGAGGCAGGGTCTTGCAGTGGAGTTCAGGCTGGCCTTGAGCTCACCTTGTAGCCCAGGCTGGCCTTGAACTTGAAGGGATTCTCCTTCCTCAGCTTCCTGATGCTGGGATTATAGGCATATGCCACCACGCCTGGCTGTGATGCTTTTTCAACTCAAGAGTTCTAGTAATAGTTTCTCACCATCCTTTGTAACAGGAGAAAAGGAGACAAGTGGCGTTGAGCAAGTTTACATCCCACAGCACCATACTGGGGAAGAGAAACCCTTTGGCTTGGGGCTGGGGATAGAGCTCAGTGGAATAAGCGCCTGCTTGGCAAGCACAGGGTCCTGAGTTTGTATCCCTGGTTCCACAAAAAAAAAAAAAGAAACCCTCCGGCTCTTAGGTAGGAACACAGAACCAGAAGCGAAACTGTGACACATTTGTACCCTGATTTTGGTTTTTTAAGACAGGGTCTTGCTATGTAGTTTAGGCTGGACTTGAAGTCACTGCATAGCTGGGGCTGGCCTCACCTGGGGCAGTGTTCCTGCCTCTACTTCCTGAGCGGTGTGATTACAGATGTGTGCCCACACCCCACTTCAGTTATTCTTACAACTGTTTCTTGTTGTAATTTGTTGTGAACTAACCAAGGAGAGAGGCGTGTATATGTACATACTTGAGCATATAAATACTACATGTAAATACTTGCGTCCGTATAGGTGGGATTTTGAGTTCATATTCACTTGAGCTATTCAAATTCAAGACTAGAGTTTCTATACTTTCCTGTTAAGATTTTTGTTCTCCAAGATGAAATTAACCTGTTTTTGTATGTACTTCATTCAAAAAAGTAGTTCTAGTGTTGGGCTTTTGGAACACCCTTCCTTTCAGTTTGTTTTTTGAGGCAGGGCTTGCTATGCAGTTCAGGCTGGCCTTGAGCTCACTTGTAGCTCAGGCTGGTCTTGGTAACAGTCCTCCTGCCACAGCCTCCTGAGTGCTGGGATTCCAGGTGTGCGCCACCACGCCTGGCGCCAGCCCTTATTTTGTTGTAGCTCTGTAGGGCAGGAGCAATATGTGCCTGCTTACTCTGCCTAACCTTCACTTTGTTCCTCTGTCTTTGTGTCATTCTGTAGCAGACTCTGCCATGAGGGTTATGGGAACCTGCCTGAGTCCTGCCTGCTGATGAGTTGGTGCACCTTATTTACTAGTTGCTGTGGGTCAGGGTTCCTGGGCATGTAATAGGCTGTTTCAAAACATTGTTTCAGACCATTTTTTGTTCACAAAGCTTTATTTTTGTTCTTATATACTAGGGGTAGAACTCAGGCTTTTGAATGGTAGGCAAGCAGTCTACATCCCAGGCTTTTTTCAAAATTTTGAGACAAGGTCTTGCTGTGTTGCCAGTGCTGACCCTAAACACGAAATCCTGCTTCAGCCTCCTAAGTAGCTGGGACTGTAGGTCCCACCACTACCTTTAGTTATCTTTAAGTATACAATTCACTGGGTACAGTGGTACACAGCCAGAATCCCAGCCACTGGAGAGGCTGAAGCAGGATGACTGCTGAGGTTTAGGCTGCCCTGGACAGCTTAGTGAGAGTCTGTTTCAGAGAAAGGGCTAGTGACTAGCACCGCATAGCATTTGTCTGACACTGGTTTGATCTCTTGTCTTAGAAGAAAGAGAATGGGATGCAGTCTGCTGAGATAAGTCACATTCACAGGGTTTTCTACTATTGCTGCTTCCTGTTTTCAAAACTGCTGCCCCAGACTTCTCTAAAGGGCCAGGTAGATAGTAAGTAAATGTTTCAGGTTTATAGGTCTCTCTGTTGACTATGTCATATTCCTTTTGGGGTGTATTTCTCCCTGTCTTCCTTAATCTTTCCCCCCACTTATATACGTCCCAACCTCCCCTTTTTTCTCCTTTCTTTTTTTAAGCTGTTTTTTGTTTCGTTTTATTTGGTTTTTAGAGGCAGAGTCTGCTATGCAGTTCAGGCTGGCCCTGAACTCACTACATAATAGTCCCGGCTGACCTCAAATTTTCAAAATTTCAGTGATCCTCCTGCCTCAGGCTTCTGAGTACTGAGATTACAGGCGTGTACTATCACACTTGGCTTTAAACTGTGCTTAAGTTTAAGAGCCTCGGGGGTTTAAGAGCCACAGGCCTAGTTCACTACTGGTCCCTGATCTTGAAGCCTTCCAACCATCTAATTCCTAATTGGGCTGTAGTTTTTTATTTTGAAATTTTCTTTTCCTCTTGCCCTCCTCTAGTTTACCTATTTTGTTCAGCTTTCCTCATAGACTGTTTTTTGATTGTTTCACATTGCATGTTGGTGGTTTTTAATTTGAAATGGTTGCCGGAATGCAGCTGTTGGTGGGTTGTGATCAAAGCCCTGCACTCACGCTTCCCGTGAATGGCAGGCTCTGGTAACACTGGGTTGTTGTCTCCCTGCGTGGCCATGGTGGCTGGGGGCAGGAGCCATGGCTGGAGGGAGCACCGTTCCCAGGACTGACCGATGCTCCTGCAGTAAGCACACTTGGTCTGCTGTGTCTGCTGTGTGCAGCCCTTAGGGAAGCAGTTGGATATCCATTAGTTGTGTTGAATTATCTGAGTACACTTTTTCAATTCATGTATTGTTTGATGACTTAATGTTTCTTATAATTTGAACAAGTGAAAAACAAAAGATCCTCAATATCCGTGAAGAGGATATTTAAATGTTGTACTTTTGTCACTGTGACATTTTTATTGAACCCAGGGTCTCATACATGTGCTTTACCTCTGAGCTGTGCGCCCCCTGACCCCCCCCTTAAATTTTGAGATAGGATCTTGTTCAGTTGCACAGACTTACCTGGAATTTAGAATCCCCCTGCCTCGGCCTTCTAGGTAGCTGTGATTATAAGCATGAACTACTGCACCCAGCAGAATTACCTTAATAAAAAGTTAATAGCCAAGCATGGTGGTGCATGCCTGCAATCCAGCTAGTTGGAAGGCTGAGGCAGAAGGGTCATAAATTCAAGGCCAGCCTGGCTAGCTTAGTGAGACACAAAGTCAGAATAAAAAATTTAAAAAGGGCTGGGAATGTAGCTTAGTGTAAATGCCTTGGCTTTAGTTTCTAGTTCCATTGAAAGAGAAAAGTGAATAGCCCAGCAAACAGTGCTCTTAATTTATTGGAGACATGAGGAAGCACCTTTATGAACACTTTGATTTGCAAACAGTTTAGTTCATAAACAAGTGTTGGGCAAAATTTTGTTTTTGTTTGCAACCTCTGCATTGGATGACAAACATGACCATGGCCGTCTTTGACACACAAACACAGTGGCCATCTTTTTCAAAATCATAGAACAAATTAAATTTGTTCTATTAAGTCAAGGCACCACTGTATCTTGAAACTTGCCTTCTAGTTATGTGCTAGAGGCCAGGTATGCTGGGGTTTTTGTGTGTGTATGGTTTTTTTTTTTTTTTTTTTTTTTTTTTTTTTTTTTTTTTTTTTTTTTTTTTTTTTTTTTTTTTTTTTTTTTTTTTTTTTACAGAGTCTTGAGTATAGTTCAGGCTGGCCTTGAACTTACAGCAGTCCTGCCTCAGCCTCCCAAGTGCTAGGATTACAGGTGTGTGCCACCACACCCTGCTGGTGTGCAAGTCCTACTTGGCAACATATCAAGAAGCAGAAATATTAACAAGGTCAAGCTCAGCTTGGGCAACTTATGAACCTGTCTGAAAATGTAGAATGATTACAATTTTATAAAATAATTTAGGAAGCTGGAGCTCTAGCTTGGTGGAGAGAGCTCTGCCTGAGTTCCATCTCTTCTCAGTTCTCCCACACTTTTTTTTTTTTTGAGACAGGGTCTCAGGCTGGCCTTGAGCTCACTTTGTAGCCCAGGCTGGTCTCGAATTCACAAGAATCCTCCTGTCTCAGCCTCCGGAGTGCTTGGATTATAGGCGTGTGCCACCACACCCGACTCATGCTCATGCTTCTGCACACCCATTTTTGGGTTTTTGTTCAGCATTTTGGCTGTGTGCTCTCTGGGCTTTTTTGTTCTCATTTTTTCCTTACAGCACAGGGAAGGTAGGCTGGTAGGACGGGTGGAAGCGGAGGTCCAGGGCCACCTGGGTGACATCTCAGAAGAAGTTAAAGTTCATTGTTAATTGAAGGAGAATAAGTGTTTTTCTGAAATTTTATTATGAGAAATTCAGACAGAGAATTAAGCAAAGACCTAATTCTTTCTACTTTTTATAACACTTGATTTTTCTGCCTATTTGAGGCTGCTTAACTGTGATTCCATGTACAGGGAACAGAAGGTAAAAAGTTTCTAAAGAATACTGCCCTGCGCTGCTCTGCTGTGGGCCCCGCGACTGCTCCACTGAGGACACCCCGTGGACTGGACCCGCCCCCACCCATAGCACGGCGACGGGGCAGAGCTGGGCGGTCCGCTGTGAGCATAGGTGCTTTTCCATCTCCGACCATGGCAGATTGTATACACCTATGTATACAAGCAGTATAGTCTGAGGCAGCTATATCTCTTCCCAAGGCAAGAGTCCAGGGATATAGATAAACCCAGGAATACAGTCATTATCACAGGGAAGATGACTGATTGAGTGGTAGGGCAACGGAGATGAGGGAGGAGAAAATTGAATGATCAAATGGGCCATCAATCTGTATAACGGAGTAACAAATGTGAAGGTAACACTATGTAGGACAGCACCCAGAGCTCATTCCCTTCTGTGTTCTCTATAATTTTGTATTTCCTCAATCATTTTTGTGTTAACAGAAGTGAAGATAACTTCATATTATACAGCATCCAGTGCTAATTCCCTACTATCTTCTCTATAATTTGATATTTCCTTTAATGTTTATGTGTTAACTAATGTGAAGACAACATTATGTAATACAACATCCAGTGCTAATTCCCTACTATATTCTGTATAATTGTGTATTTTTGTTATTGTTCATGGCTTATTCTGGTTCATATGTCTCTATTCTTTTGTCTTTAAAATTAAAAAGAAAAAAAAAGAATACTGTGACCCAGAGCCATGCGTGGTGGCATAAGCCTGTAATCCCACCACTAGGGAGGCTGATGCAGGAGGATCACCCCGAGTTTGAGGACAGCTTTAGCTATATAGTGAGTTTAAGACCAGCCTGAGCCTACTACATAATAAGATTCTGTCTTTAAAAAAAAAACAAACAAACTGATCCTCAAGGTGTATTACTACCTAGGATTAGATAGCTGTTTCTTGAGTGGAACCTTGTATGGTGTGAGCAAGCAGTTGTGGGCTTTCCTTGTTGAAGTTACATATTCATCCACTTAATTATTCAATGTTATACTTATTTGAATAGCTATTTTGCTGATGTGATGCTATATAGACACATTTTAAAAGTGTGCATATCAAATCATTGTATTTTGCCATTTTTTTCTCTCTGCAGATAAGGAACAACAAGAAGACTGCTATCCTAGTTAAAGAAGTAAACCCTAAAAAGAAACTTTTCTTAGTTTATCGACCAAATACTGGGAAGCAGCTCAAATTAGAAATTTATGCTGATCTCAAAAAGAAGTATAAGAAGGTATTTTTATTTTTATTTTTTTGAGACAGGGTCTCCCTGTGTGGTTCAGGCTGGCCTTGAACTCACTATGTAGCTCAGGCAGGCCTCTAACAGTGATCCCCCTGCCTCAGCCTCCCGAGTGCTGGGATGGCAGATGTGCACCACTACACCCAGCCTAGATGGTATGTTCTTAGTCATACATTACACCACTTACAAATGCTTGTGATACTGAAACAGCCTGCACAAAGACACGTATCTGCACTTCTAGCTCCTTGGGAGGCCGGCAGCTGGAGCCCATCCTGGTCGGCTTAATGAGGCACTGTCTCAAGATTGAAAAATGAAAAGGACTGAAAGTGTAGCTCAGTGGTAGAGCGCTTGATTAGGGCACGTACGGCTGCAGGCTCAGTCACCAGCACTGCCAGGATGTGTGTGTGTGCTGTCATCAAAACTGATGAATGCTGAAATAAATCTTTAAAAATTATTACACTAGAAAAAAAAATGGCTTGGGCTGGTGGTATAGCTCAGTTGCACAGTGCCTGCCTGGTAAGTGCAAGGTGTTCACTTTGATTTCTGGTACAAAAACCAAAATGCCATTAATTCCCCTCCAAATAGTCACCCTCACTTCTTATCCTGTTTTTTGGTCATGTGTCTTCTACTATAAAAAGTTTTTGTTAAAATCAGACATTTAGTGCATTTTGTGATTACCTCTTGTGTATAGAAATCATGTCAAGGATGGTTGCATCTAGATAGAATTACTGTGACAGTTTTTGTTTGATTACTGTTTAAAAGATAATTTTCAGAATAATACTAAGCTTTGTTATACTAATATCCTAGTCTTGTTATCAACCTTTAAGAAACTAATAAGTTGATGATTTGAAACAATGTATGTTGTCAGTAACAATAGCTTTTAGTGCTGACTACAACAGTTAACAACTTTTAAATAAAGGGACCATGTGTGAGACTGAAATTCCTTCCAACTTCTGGATTTTATTGTGTACATGCTATAATGTTTGTGTTTCAGTGATTTCTAGAAAATAGTAAATAACTAGTTTTCCAAATATTACCTGTAGTTTTTATCCTTACTGGCTCCTTCAGTTACTTTTCCTAGCTATTCTCATTTGAAAACAACTACAATGCACCAAACCATTTGAAGAACTCAGTACATCGAAAGAAACAGCAGAACTTTTTGAACGGCATTTAAATTGAGCTAGGTGCAAGACCTGGGCTTTCTGAATAGGGATGCTTTTAAGTTGGCTGTCTCTGGACTATTTATTTAAAGCAGCACTGTTTCAATGACATTTTGTTTTATTTCCACAGGTAGTCTCAGATGATGCCCTTGTCCATTGGTTAGACCAGTATAATTCATCTGCAGATACTTGTACTCATGCTTACTGGTTAGTATTTCATGTTTCTCACCTTATTTTCCAGAGTGCAGTCAGGATTTGAATGCATCTCCCCTCTTTACTGATAGATCCTTGTGAGTAAGCAGTTAAGCTCACCCAGTCTGCTTGCTGCCCTGCAGTGCCGTGTGTGGGGTGGCGCTGCCGGATGGCTGCTCTCAGCTGATGCTTTGTTTGTCCTGCCAGCTCTGGCCTGGAGCTGTGAGCGTAGCTGTC
Organism: Dinomys branickii; assembly: GCA_004027595.1. Taxonomy (NCBI): domain Eukaryota; kingdom Metazoa; phylum Chordata; class Mammalia; order Rodentia; family Dinomyidae; genus Dinomys; species Dinomys branickii. Next base: position 37,465 of record PVLD010010659.1, on the reverse strand, counting down.
ATTCTTGGTGCGAGGAGTTGCCTTATCTCCCTCTTCTTCCTCTTATTCTTTTTGTTTCATGTTTCCTATCTTTTTAAATAATAAACAGGAGTGCCTTTCCTGTTCAGATCTTTGGAACTTTTAAGAAATTAGACAACACAGCACAAGAACACTTGATGTTCCGTCCAGGAGCTAATCCTGTTGTGATTGCCAGCACCCCCCTCTTAGGGGTTATCTCAGGACCTTGTGCAGACTATTGTAGTACTCTGCAGAGTTTAATTTTCCAGTATTTTTTTAAACCCATCAAATAGTTACTGTTCTTGCATTGTCTGGGCTACTGTGTAAAAAAGAACAATGAGTTTCAGCTCAGAGTTTGTTTGACTCCTACAGATAGCTAAATTTTCTTTGATATGAACAACACTTTGTTTTTATTTTGTTTGCAAATTATTGAAAGTAGAAATTTAGAACCAGGCGTGGTGATGCATGCCTATAATCCCAGCACCTGGGAGGCTGAGGCAGGATCACCATAAATTTGATGCCAGCCTGGGCTACATAGTTCAGGGCTAGCCAGAACTACACAGTGAGACCCTGTTTCAAAAGATAAAACAAAAAAAGAAAGTGAAAATTTAGAAGTCTAGCTGGGTGTGGTGGTTCACACCTGTAATCCCAGCCCTCGGGATGAGGATCCTGTGAGTTCGAGGCCAGCCTGGGCAACAGAGGCCATGTTCAAGGCCATCCTGAATTACATAGTGAAATCCTATCTCAACCCCCCCCCCCCCAAAAAAAAACAAACCTTGGAACTCTTCAAGATAAAACATTTCAGAAGTTAATGTCTGAACATCCTCTGAAACATCTGCTTTGTGTCATAGCATAAAGCACGCCCATGTGTTTGTAGCTAATGCTGCCTGTGTTGCTTGATTTGATGCTGCCTAGAAGGAGGTTTCCAGTTGGTGAATGATGAAAATAATAGCGACCGTAAAATACTGGTTCGTCTCCTTTGTTTCCTCAGTTCTCCTGAGGTCTCTATGGTTTTTCTCCTTTTTGGTCACTGAGGTCTTTCCCACTAATTTGATTTGGAACAGTGCTATCAGGAGTTTTGTGACAGGATGATTTAAGAGGCCGGTGTTACTGTGGTCAAATCGTAGATACTGAAGTGGCTAGATTGCCCATTTGAAGTTTGTATAGGCCTTGGAAACCTTTCACGGAGGTACGTGTGCACATGTAAACGTGAAGGTTTTTCTCTTCCTGTCTTTCTCAGGCGTGGCAATTGCAAAAAAGCAAGTTTGGGATTAGTCTGTGAAATAGGTCTGCGCTGCCGCACATACTATGTCCTGTGTGGCTCAGTCCTGAGCGTGTGGACAAAAGTGGAGGGTGTTCTTGCGTCCGTCAGTGGCACAAATGTGAAAATGCAGATAGTCCGGCTGAGGACAGAAGATGGACAGCGGATTGTAGGTGAGTCTGATGTTTGTTTTGCTTAGCTTGTATGGAAAAATCAGGTTCAGCCATTTTTACTTCACTTCTGGTCCCTTAGCTCTCTTCCTCAGACATTTCACATCATGCATGTGTGCAGAACTTGCTTATGTGTCCTACAGGGTGAGGCAGGGGCTGTTCTTGGAAGGGACATTGTGATCTGGATGTAGTGACCGTGGACTATCTCTATAATGCTGTGCTCCTGGCCTGTACTCCCTAGCCTACCTGGGCCTCAATACAGCCCTTTGTCCTAGACCCTGAACTGTGGAGTGCAGAGGGTGCCCCTAGTCTCCTGGGGAGCAGCCAGTCCAGCACTCCTGCCCTGTAGTGTCCCACCAAGCAGGCCACGTGCATGGGCCGCAGCCCTCCTTGGTACACCCAATGGTTGACCACTGGCAGAGTCAACCCAGAAATGGGCTTTCGTTTTCTTTGTTTTTGGCTCTCAAGTAATTTTTTAGTTGTGGCAAGTTTTTATTTGAATTAGTTGCCACATTTAAAAAGGGAAAAGACATTTCATGTAAAAATCAGAATTTCCAGCACATGCTAAAAAGTTGCTCTGGAGCACTGCCCTCACAGCAAAGAGGACGTTCCCGTCACTGGGACTGTGTGTCCAGCCTCCTCCTCTCTGTTCCTGTGCCCACTGCAAAGTTCCCTGCAGGCGACCACCGGAGCTGGCAGCCCCCATGTTGGAGCTGCTTTGCACCCTTGTGCCTGGCAGGAAGGCGGAGTCTGCACTTTATGGGGCTGGAAAAGATGGTGGGTGGAAAGGCGCTGCACTCCGTCCCTCCCTTCAGTAAGAAGACGGTGTCGTGTAGTCACACTTGTGTGCTTGTGGCTTGTGGGAAACCTTGCTAAGGAACCAGGTTGCATCTTAATGTACCACTGCAGTTACTCGGTACTCAGTAAAGTTCTTGTTCGTTAAAGTTAAAATTACTCCTCCTTTGGAAACTGCTGTGAAGTTGTAAGTTGCAGTATGGTTTCTAGTGGATGAAGCTTTGTAAGTTCTTGTTGCTAATTACAGGCTTGATCATTCCGGCAAATTGTGTGTCTCCTCTCGTAAATCTCCTGTCAACTTCAGACCAGTCTCAGCAGCTTGCGGTCCAGCAGAAACAGCTGTGGCAGCAACATCACCCACAGAGCATCGCCAACTTGAGCAACGCCTGAAGGACAGACAGGTGGCAGCATGGGTGTGTCTGAGATGCTGTGGGGCATATCATTTGCATAAAAATCAGGGACAGTTTCCAAAGAATTCTATTTTTGTTGTTGTGCTCTCTAGTTAATGTTTTTGGGAATAAGGACAAACCTGGAATAGGTAGCAAAACTGAAAATCAGCAGTGCCGATGGTAGTACGTGTCTTTCCTTTTGCCTCCCCTGGGGCTTCCCATATGCTTCTATTTGGGTGAGCGGAGGGGGTATGCATGTGTGCACTCATGCGCACCCACATCGGTCTGTTTGTGTGTTTGCTAAAGGCAACAAACCCCAGTTGGTTTAAGATGCTTGGAACTTCCCAAACTGGCTTTACTTTTCTGTTACACAGTGCTCAGGGTTTTAATGCAGTACATTCATGTTGTTGCTGGGGTCTATCCCCAGATGCATGTGTTGAGTCTATAAATACAGAAAATATATACTGATTTCTTTTTCCAACTCAAAACAATAGGTTTACTAAAGCATGAAATGGAAGGCTGCATATCATGCATTCAGGTTTTTTTTTACAGTTTTTGTTCTGACAGTGCATGTCTTTGAAAGCATGCGTAAACAAGATAACGCAGAAGTCGAGTGTTGGACAGAAGATTTGTAGATGTACAGCATCGGTTATTGCATTTTTATAGTGTTTATACCTGGGTGTTGCTTCCAGCCCTGGAGACCCTCTCTGCTTCCTCTCTTCCCCTGCCCCAGGTTTCTGTCAAGGTAATGAGTACATACTTCTTGTAATAAAACTCTTCAAAGTTAATTTTAATGTATAAATAGTATTCCTAACGTGTGCTGCAAAAATGGCTATAAGCCTGTTTTTCTTAAAAGTTACATTTTCCTTAACTTAAAGATAGTTTTAGAAGTACAGTTGGCTTCTGTCTTGCAAACACTCTTGTTTTACTTCATTTTATTATCTGAACTTTTTGTCAGTCATAAACAGAAAACCGTACTTGAGTTGTAAACTAGAAATGAGGAAACACTTGAGGCTTCTGCTGTACGTTTTTTGTTGTTGTTGTTACCCAGTAACTTGAATATTGTTTCATATGTTGTAAGACATTGTAGAGTTTATCTCAAGCTGTTAAAAATGGTAATGTACAAATGTGAATAGACACTTATCTATAACGTGGGGAAGTTTTGTTTTCGCCTATAATAGATGTTTATAAAGAGAAGTGAGGGACTTTTTTCAAGTGTTTTTTTTTCTCTTCCTTCTTTTTGTTTTTTTCTTTTTTTTTGCTCGCACAGGTTGCACTATTAAAATTGAGATTGTATAAACCTGGTCAAAATGCGAGGTACCAAAATCTTGTAGATGTTAAATAAAAAGTTACCATCCTAACGAAGTGGACTCGTGCTTAGGCCCTCCCTGGGGACGCTCAGTAGGAGTCTGGAGGGGACTCTGCAGGACTTGGCGGGGCCTCAGTTCCAGGGAGTTGGAGAGCCTGGCTTCAAACCTGCTCCTAAATTCGAAACCCTGAGGTGGTGTGGAGAAAGGGTAACACGATAAACTCTGAATGTCTCTGGTTGAATTGCTCCATTTTCAACTGGTACCGTTTCTCAGAGAACAGGGTCAGGGTATGTTAAGGGGTGGAAACCTGGTGAAAGTCCAGACCTTTCACTCGTTTGTGTCTCTTTCCCCCTGACTCTGGTTAAGTTTATCATGTTTTCTTTGGATGTATTTATTCTTAGTGCCTAAAAGAAAAATGGAGAATAATTCCTGCTCGCAGGCACATTTTGCCCAGTGGATGCAGCTTTTATCCTCAGGCAGTGATCCTTAGGAGATCCGCCAGTGTCCTTATGAGGACACTGACCAGCTCTAGCTGCAGCCAAAACCTCCCATTTCTTGTGTATAAACTGCTGGTCATGGCTTCAGCATGTTAAGGTGAAGATGAGCTGGGCAAGGGAGACCTAAAAAGCTATTCCTCCAGTGAGACCCAGTGGTGATTCAGGACAGAGGTTCCTAGGCTGTTAGCCCACCTCCCCTTCCAGTGTGTGAGGGTCTCCATTTAGCAGGTTCTGGCGTCCCCCAGAGATGAGGCACCCGAAAGCCTTTTCAAAGCAGACTTCGAGAAGGTGAACAGTGTGGATGGACGGGGCAGGGCACCGCATGCCCACACCTACCGTGGAGCATGTGTGGCGCCCAGGGCCAGCGCCTGCCCCCTCTGGAAGCGAGGATGCGGTGTCTACACTGTGCCCGCACAAAAGGCAGCACATCTGGGCTGACCTCTGGGGAAGCCTCAGTGTGCAGGAGCCACTTCTGTCCCAAGCCCAGGTCTTGACAGCAGCTGGCTGGTGCAGGACAGGGCTGTCCTCCGCAGGATCTACATGCTGCATCTCCGCCCACAGGCCTTGTTTAGCCCAGCACGAGTCCCCGTGACCTCTGTGATAATGCCTTTCCTCACTCTTCAGCAGTATGGCGCTGAGCTTGCACATTTGATTGTGAACTGTGTCCATGTTTTCAGGGTTTTCAGCACCAGTTGTACTGCAGACCACTCATGAGTCCTGAGTCCAGAGCTGCTCAGCTGTCCCACCAGGGCAGGAATGTCCCCTTAGCCGCAGCCTCTGCACAGGGGGCTCTGCAGCAGGGCTGGGCGGTGGGAGTGCATCAAAGTATGGAGGAAGTATTTCTTTAAACAAAATTTGATCAAAGTAGGTAGGCAAGGCTGTTCTCTTTTGGCTACTGAATTGTGCTATGCTCTTCGGTACCTTCTCTTTACTGTGTGTATAAATTAGCAGGAGTCTGCGTCCAAAGCACTGTGGTAGGCTGTGTTTGTGTGTGTATTTATTTATTCTGTTAATGAGGACTTCACAAACCATTTTGAGTTGCAACAAAAAAATCTCAGTTTGCTCTGTCTGTAGAGGCAAAAGTTACAAATTACCGAACTCCCTGGGGACATACTGTAGAGGCATAATTTTTGGCCTTAGCCCATGGAGCATTTGTCAATCACCACGTGATGCTATTTGAACAACTTCTAACAGGTGAGAGAGAGGGTACCAGGACATGGCATCTTGTGTAACCAGCGCCCTGTCCCCTCCCTCCACTTTGCAGTTTAGCGTAAGACAAAAAGCAAGAGATTAGGAATTGTTGTTGTGTCTCATTTTAGGAAAGGGGCAGAAGTTTTCTTTCAGTCCTCTTCCTGGTATGTTATTAAAAGGCAGGGCCTTACCCAGCTACGCTCACTTTTAAAACGTCCCTGCATGGGTCTGGGTAGTTCTAAGAATGGTGCTAGGAAGAGCCGCTGTTAGGCTGGGACCTGGACCATGGATCGTTAGCTCAGGCATCCTCCTGCCACATAGCTGACTGTCCCCCCGTGCCTGTGGCCTCCCTGGGTCACAACACACCCATGCGCACATCTGTGTGCTCAGATGTAGCCCACATTCCATGTCAGGACTGCAGGTGAGAGCACGAATTATTCACCGGAAACCTCATGCAAGGCCAGTTGTCTAATGGAAGTGCAGTGTGTCCTCAGTGAAAAAACCACATGTAGATACCTGCAGCTCAAACTAGCTAGCAGTTTTTTTTCTGAGTATGTTGGTGAAATCTGGAACCTGCTTTCTAATTGTATGCTGTACTTATATATATATGTACATTAATGTGTATATAGAGAAATGTAAGCTTTTTTGAATTCTGAATGTAAATATTTCTTGTAAATTGGGGCCCCACCCACTTGTTCCCTTTCCCTCTTCTATTTATTCTTCTCGTGACCTCTCGTATGAGGTATTTCTTTAACTTTTTCTTTCCTGCTTAGGAAAGTATGAGAGACTTAGCTGACTTTGTTCTGACCTCTCAGTTCGCATCTCTGCTGCACAGTTCCTGTCGTTACAACTTGCTTGTGCTTTGCATTTTTATCACAATCACAGTCTTGTCTCTGCAACACGTCGTATTGGAGGAGGGCACTGGAGTGCCGTGCTGATTCTGTCTTTGTATGACAGGGGTGATGTTCATTCATGTTCTCTGGAAGCCACAGTGAGTCTGACGTTCTTTTTTCTTTGCTCTTTTCTTTTTTTTGGAGGGAGAGGCGCTTCCCAAGACTTCATTAATCTCCTGTAACTTCTTCAGTGCATTTGGGATCAAACCTGGCCCTTCAGGAAACTTGATTGCTCCTACTCTTGCAGTTTTTCAGGCCTGCATCAGATCTCTCAGTTCAGGCTTTTCACCTAACAGGGACATTTTGCAGATTAGAAACTTTGAATCACTGTTCATGGCCTGCTGCTGCAAATTCCCCAGTTAAGAAGTTGAGACTGTACATACTTTTTTTTTTTTTTTTGAGCCTGTACTTTCAACTCATGTATAATAATCACAAGTTTGTTTTGCAACAGATGCAGGTAATTGATCTGCTTTGGCTATAACTTTGTTAAGGATATTTATAGTAGGCGAGGACCAGCCTGGTAGGTGAAGGACAGGTGACACTGGGGGTGTGCTGTGGGCTGCTGCTAGTACACAGGCTGGCTCCAGAGGTCCTAGGATGGTCAGCGCCTTGCCTCTGCCCCGTGCTGAGGACTTGAGGTTGGCAGAACCAGCTAGGAGCAGGCACTCTGAATGCTTTGTGTTAGCAGTAGGGACTGGTGGCCAGCACCAGCGGTTTGTTTGCAGACAATGGCACCTTTAAGAAAATGTTTCTTGGGGCTGGTGATGTGGTTCAGTGGCACAGGTGCCTGCCTGGCAAGCACAAGGTCCTGAGTTTGATTTCCGAACCCTTCCCCCAAAAATAAAAAAGAAAATGTTTCTCTGTAATCTTCCAGAATGCCTTGAGAGCATTTCTTGGCCCTTGGTTTCGTAAAATGTCCTGTTCATTATCATTCCGTCTGGTAGACTTGTTGAAACTTTGGGAAGTCTTAGAGCCTCATTTGTGGTGAACTGGGCCGTCACATTCTCCAGTGGCAGCCCCTCCTGGCCCAGCTTTCTGACTGGACCCACACAGTGGGTGGTCGGCCTGGGGCGTTTGCAGCAGCAGTGCAGGAGCAGCGACACTGAGATGTCCTATACGTGCAGTCGAGCAAGGGAGCAAACCTGGGCGAGTGGGTTCTTTCTGATCTGGCAACTTGGGACTGAAGGGCAGCGTGCAGGTCCCTTGGAGAGAGCGGCCCCTGAGCCGGGCCCGCCCTGACACCCGGAGAGGCCTGGGTGCCGTGGTGCTGAGGGACTTGCAGGTTGCAGCAGTGTTGAGCACTGAAGAGATTAAAGAAGCTTGAGCCTTCCCTCTGCTTCCCACTCCTGAGACAGAGAACACTTTTCTTTTATGTAGCACATTGCAGTCACCACAGCCAGGAAAACCATCCTGGTCACGGCTTACACTAAATTTGCAAACTACTGGTATTACTTCTAACAGCCATGTGTGTCTCCCAGCAGCCAAGAGAGGTGGGGAGAGGCACGCTGTACCTCTGCAATAAACCTCTGCCAGGTTCTGCCTCCTTGAGCACAGGTTGCTCCTGTGTAGGTGCAGGCCTTCCTCCCTGACTCAGCCAACATGGTGCCATCTCCAGACACAATCCTACAGAGCCCAAAGACCGCCCGGAGCAGAACTGGCACGGACTCTTGGGGTGTCACGCTCCCTTCTCTTCAGCCTCTCTGCCGCCGCTCTGTCGGGAGTGTCCCCACATCCTCTGCTGCACCGCTGCCTTCCTCCGCGGGTCCCAAGCGACACATCCGGAGTGCGTGCTCCCATCCTGCTGGTACAAAGCTTTCCTCTGAGACTGGTCTCATGCAGTAAACACGTGTGGACTGCACCCATAAAGCGTAACAAATTCTGTGTTTAGGTTTTTATTGTGAGTTTCGTTTTGGTTTTTGGGGGGTGTTTTTGGTTTTGTTTTTGTAAAATTCTTAAATAAATTAAAGGAAATAAAGCAGGCTGCCCTATTCTGTGTGTGCCTTTGCTGCCCTCACATTTCAAGTGCACGTCCAGTGTGCCCGCCTCGGTTAGTGCTGCGCCCAGCTGTGGGCCGTCATCCACACAGCCGCCAAGTGGAGGGAGGCCATGAGTGCTGGACCTGGCTGCTGTGATCCCTTTGCTGAGTGTGGTTCACAACCAGTGTCCAACCTGAGCCCAAAGGGAGACCGCGCCAGCTGCAGTCCCAGCAGTCCCTGAGCATGAGGCGCGCTGGCACTGTGAAGTATGTCTGCTCATCTCTGCAGCTCTTGACCTTTGCCTGGTTTGCAGAGGGACTGAGTTTGTTGTGTGCTCCAAAAGCCATCTCAGTTTCTAGATTTGATGTAACTGCTGCTGTATGATTCATATATTCGGTGAGTGTTGAATAAGCACCTGTAGTGTGTCTGGCATTGGGCCCTAGGCAGTCCCACCCATAGGGATTATTTAAGGGCAGTTGGCCTCATGGTGGGGACAGTACAGTTGAGGGAGCAGGTAAGATTCTTGTGGCACTGGGCATGGTGGTACATGGCTGTAATCCCAGCCCTGTGCAAGGCTGAAGTGGGAGGATCACTAGTTTGAACCCAGTGCGAGCATTCTGTCTCAAAAGTGTGGACTGAGGATACAGGGCAGCATGAGAGTCTTGGGTTCAGTTCCCAGCTCCGGGGAAAGTTCATGTCCCAGGAATTGGGAGGGAAACCCCAATAAGGGCCTGGTGAGAGGCTCTTCAAGGATATGGCTGACCATTGGGCTGTCACAAGCAGGCCATGTGCCTTGGAGTTGCAGGGACCTGGCTCAGGAGGGGCTGGGGTGGGTTGGTAGATGAGCAAGGGTCAACTCGGAAGCCGGCTCCTGCTTCCAAATGGGAAGCTAGAGGGTTGGGACTGGCAGAACACGGGAGTGGGTGGCTGGTCATGGCATTGGCAGATGATGTGTGTAAGCACATGTGCACACATGGGGAAGCCATCTTGACTCACCTCAATGACTTCAGGTCCTCCTGGCATCCCTGCATGGTAAATGCCATCCCCCTGCATTCACAGGTGTGTGTGGGGGGCATGCCTGCTTCCAGCCAGATCCAAGGGGTGGGATGGGGCCTGCAGGGTGGCCCCAGTGATGAAATTTTAGCACTTTTGTTTTTGAGACAGGCTCTGGGTATGTAGCTCAGGCTGGCCTCAAACTCACAGGGATCCTCTTGCCTCAGCCACCTGAGTGCTGAGATTACAGATGTGGACCATCAGTCCCAGAGACCTTGTTCCCTTTCATTTTCTCTGGCCCAAGCCAAATCTCACCTGCCTGCTGCCACCCTGGGCAGGACACCATTGGCTTTTGGCTCGAATAATGGTCCTGGCGACCAGGGGATACAGAACACTGAACAGTATCCATGGCCTAAGCTGCATGCCTGCATGACAACCCAGAGGTCTACAGCATCCCAAGAGGCTGTGGTCTCCCACTTGAGAACCACTACTGTAGGCAAACAAACCCTGAACAGGAGAAAGCTCGTGTCGGCGCCCCGGGAAGTAAGGGCAGCGCCCCTGGACACAGAATCCCTGGCCTGAGCAGACTGGCAGTGTGGAGAGTGGGTAGTGCTGTTTCTCTAAGTATGAATATTTATCAGCTAGTCATTTGGGAGCGTGATGTAAAGGCGCCATCTGCGGAGGCCTTTATGGAGGGAGAAGCTAAAAGGAATGTGCAAAATGCTTATTTTTAGAGCCCAATTCCCTGTGAGTTGGCTTCATCCTCAGAAAGCTGCCCACTCTGGTGTCAAGTGCAGTGCTGGCTTGGGCAGCAGGTGCATGCTGGGGTTCCAGGTCTGCTGTCACACGGAGGTGATGGGGGTGTTGCAAGTATCAGGGTGCTCAGTGTTGCTCCTCAGATTGGCCGTTGGTTTGAATTGGGCACCTGTGGCCGTGGCCAGGACAGTGGGCAGAGGAGAAGTCCGTGAAAACTGGGTTCTCGTCCTCACTGCCAGGCTCCCAGGCCCCTTCTGTGCTGGCTTGCTCGTCAGTCACATTCTCTTCCGTCTGTGTGAGCCCTCGTTACCAGACAGAGCACCGTAGAAGGGTTTATTCCCTGTGGGGAGTGGGCGGTCTGGCTGCATGAGCCTGCAGTCAAAAGTTCAGTGTTCAGCTAGACGTGCAGTGCACACGCACAGTCCCTGCCACTCTGGAGGCTGAGGTTAGGGGACTGCGCGCTCTGAGCCAGCTGGCTTGACCGTTGCAAGAGAAAGGATGAGAAGGGCTGGGTTGTGGGTTGTGGTAGAGCACCCCTGGGTTCTGTTGTCACCACCACCAAAAAAGGTGAAAGCAGGGATTGGCAGACTATGGTCCTCCGGTCAAATCAAGTTCACCACATTTTTGAATGGCTTTGCAAGCTGGGAATGGTTTTTGCATTTTTAATTTTGGGGCCTTGAGACAAGGTCTCCCTGTGTAGTCCGGGCTGGCCTTGAACTCATGGTGATCTTCCTGCTTCAGCCTCCCAGATGCTGGGATCACAGGCATGCACCACCACTACTGGGTGGTTTTTATATTTTTACATCGTTTTGTTAATATGAAAATCATGTGAAATTCAAATTTGAGCAGCATAATAAAGCTGCGTTGGAGCAGAGCTGTGCCCTGTTTGGGATGGTCTGTGGGCGTTTCGAGCCACAGTGGTAGGGCAGCATGGTCGCATAGACTCTGCCTCATAGGCATTGCTGTCAGACACTTCTGCAGTGAGTGGTCTGCTGCCTCTGGGGCTAGGGAATGCAACTTGGGAATTGAGAGGAGACTCCCCCAACCCCACCCCGACGGAAGTCAGCACAATGCCCTGCAGACCCAGCCCCATAGGAGGTTGCCACGGGCCTGGGCAGTGTGGCGCGTCCACAGATGGAAAGAAAACAAGGCGGGCTGCAGCTCAGTGGTGCAGAGCTCCTGAGCAGCCTGGGCCCTGGCTTCTATCCCCAGCAGAAGATCAGACTCCGGTTGATACTGTAGTGCAGTGGCAGAGCATGCGTACTGTGCTCGTGCCCTGGCTCAGACCTAGCATGGCACATACAGCTCAGGTCACACCTGTATAGGAGGTTGAAGCAGGAGGATCACTGGGAGCGCGGGCCACCTGACACCCTGTCTCAAGCTTACACTCACAGTGTTACATCCCAAAGACAGAACCCACCACCGGGGACTCACTGGCAGCTAATCGTAACTTCATGGGGCCCTTAGGTATCACACTGATGGCTTTGGCCACTTACTGTACTCAGTGAGCACTAAACCTAAAAGGCAGAGTTGCAGGGATTGTGGTGCACGCCTGTAGTCCCAGCACTCAGGAGGCTGAGGCAGGAGGATCATCATGAGTTCAAGGCCAACAGGCTACACAGTGAGTTCAACATTTTTAAAATTTATTTATTTTTTACTTTTTCTGGTACTGGGAATTGAACTCAGGATCTTGTGCTTGCTAGACAGGTGCTTGTGCCGCTGAACGATATCCCCAGCCCTTATACAGTGAATTCAAAGTCAGTCTGAACTGCGTAGTGAGACCCTGTCTCACACACACAAAAAAAGTGCCTATGATCCAGCACTTGGGAGGCTGAGGCAGGAGGATTGCTGCAAGTTCAAGGCCATCCTGGGCTATGTAGCAAAAAACTATCTCAAGAGGAAAAACTACGAAGAGGGAGAGCTGACGTCCCTCCACATCTTTCATTTCTAGGAGCACATGGAATGCCCATTGAGAACATATAAGGGCACAGTTCTTTCTTTCAAGAAACACGCTATCCCAGCACAGTGGTACACGCGTGTAGTCCCAGCACTCAGGAGGCTGAGGTAGAAGGATAGTAAGCTCTAGCCCTGACTTAATAAATAAGGAAGAGAGGATACAGAGCAGGCTAGGTGCATTGGCAGGAATTAGTGAAGAGCCTTGATAAGAGAAAGAGATCAGGAAAGGCTTTTAATTTTTTATTTTTTTGTTTTTTTGAGATAGGGTCTTGTGATGTAGCCCAGGCTGGCCTCAAACTCACAGCAATCCTCCTGCCTCAGTCTCCCGAGTACAGATGTGCACCACCATGCCTGGTATGGCAAAGTTTTTTAGAGATAGGGTTTTTGAGCTGGGCTTTTGAGGATGCCAAATGGAACACATGGGCAAATTGGTATGAATAGGCTGCGGCGAGAAACAAGGGCCAGACCGCATGCCTGTGTCTGGCCTGGAGAACACTAAGAAACGGAGCGGAGTGAAGCCCGGGGCCAGTGCTTGGGCACAGGTAGGTGTGGCTTCCAGGGGAGCATGTTGCTTTCTGTTCTGGGGAATCTCCTCTCCCACCACCTGAGGGCCTGACAGCAGCCTCACTTGGGAAAGGGGAATGAAGTGAGGTCTTACCCTTACGTTCTGAAAAGGCATCGACAAACCAACACTGTTTGTGATATAAATCACCCAACAAAGTAGTAGCTGACCCTAAAGGACAGCTGAGAGGGGCCTGCAAGTAACAGTATGCCCACACTGAAGTCTTTCTCCTTCACTCAGGAATGAAACAAGGCTGTGTGCTCTCCCACTTTTGTTTTGAGACAGGATCTCCTTATAGTCCAGGCCTTGGTACTCCTCCTGAGTGCTGGGATTATAGGCGTAAATCACCATGCTCGGCTCTCACCCCATTTTTTATTTTTGGATACAAGATCTCATTGTGTAGTCCAGGATGGCCTTGAAGTAGTGATCCTCCTGCCTCAGCCTCTTAAATGCTGGGATTATAGTCATGCACACCACACCTGGCTTTATATTTTACAGGGTCATGCTAAATTACTAAGTTTCCAGGCTGGGTTCAATTTGGAGATCCTTCTGCCTCAGCCTTCTAAGAGTGCTGGGATTGCAAATATGTGCCACCATGCCCGACTGCTTGTGCCACTTGTGTTCAGCATTGTATGGTACTTCCAGGCAAGGCCATTTGGCAAGGAGAGAGAAAAGGCATCCAGTTTAGTGGGGTGTGGTGGTGCACGCCTTTAATCCCAACACTTGGGGGCTGAGGCAGAAGGATCACTGTGGGTTTGAGGCCAGCCTGGGCTACATAGCAAAATCCTGTCTCAAAAGAACAACAAAAAATGACATCCAATTTGGAAATGAAGTAAAGCTATTTCTATATGCAGATAATGTGATTTTCTTTTTTCTGAGACAGGATCTCACTATGTACCCCAGTCTGCCCTGAAATTAGCATAGGTCCTCCTGCCTCAGCCTCCTGAGTACTGGGATTACAGGTGTGCACCACAATGCCTGGTGTGATCTTTTTTGTTTTTTTTTGAGACAGGATCTAACTCACTACTCTAGAAACTTGCACACTAAGATCTATAGAAGATAGCTGAAATTAATACTGAAATCCTATGCTCATGGTTCATCCAACTTAATATTGCAATTAAGAGGCAAGGATTACAGTAGCTGTTCACCAACATGTACAAGGCCATACGTTCCAACGCTAGTGCCAGAATAAAAACAATTATGATCATGACACTTGCTATACACACCCAGATTTAATACAGCAATATCAAAAGCTATATCAAATTATACCTTTGCAGATATGGACAAAGCGAACTGGCCCTAAAACACATGGAAATAAATGCAAGGTACCTAGACTAACCAAAAGGATCATATAAAAGAACTTGGCACTTACATCTCAGTTCTAAAAATCCAGTAGTAGTGGCATAGTGCTGCTGTACTCCAGCACTCTGGGAGGCTGAGGTAGGAGGACACTAAATTCACATGTTTGATTGCAGCCTGGAGAATTTACTGACTTAGACCCTGTCTCAAAGTAGAACCATAAAGTGGGCTGTGGTGGTGCACGCTTGTAATCCCAGCACTCAGGAGGCTGAGACAGGAGGCTTACCATGAGTTCAAGGCCAGCCTGATCTATATAGAGAGGCCCTGTCTCAAAAAAAAAAAAGGAACTGGTGATGTAGCTTAGTGCAAAGGCCCTGGGTTCAATCACCAGTACCAGTTAAAAAAAGATTAAAATGACCTAAATGTCAATCAATAGAGTTCTACACATTTATGGATAAACAAAATTGAGTATGTGCATACAATAATTATTCATTCATAAAAAACCTGGAATATGCATGCTATGTGGTGAGTGAAAAGAAACAAGGCAAAGCAAAAGGAGGCAATACAGAGGGCCGCATAGGTATGATTCTGTTTATATATGTATGATTGTTTACATATGTATAGTTCTGTTTACATATGCATAACTATATACATATGTATACTTGTTGGCACATGCATTCTTTACATATGTATGATTCTATTAACATATGCATGACTGTTTACATATGCATGATCTGTTTACATTTCTATTCATCTGAAATGTCCAGAATAGGCAAATCCACAGAGCCAAAGCAAATTAGTGATTACCTAAAAGCTAGGGGATGTAGGGGTGACTACTATGGGGAGTTGACTACTTTGGGGGTATTGAAGATGTGTTTTTTTTGTGTTTTGGTTTGGGTTTTGTTTTTTGAGACAGGGTCTTCTTTTATAGCTCAGGCTATCCTCAAACTCAAGAGGCCTCTGCCTCAGCCACCCTAGTGCTGGGATCACAGACGTGAGCCACCACTCCTGACTTGAATTGTGTATTTCAAAAAGGCTAGCTGGGCATGGTGGCATATGCTTGTAATCCCAGCACACAGGTGGTTGAGGCAGGAGGATTGCTGTGAGTTCAAGGCCAGCCAGAATTATCGAGATCCTTTAAAAAAACGAAACGCAAAGCAGGGGGCAAATTTTATACTGAGTTACATTTGAACTAGGAATAAGAGGAAAAAATATTTCAAAAGATGGCGATGTAAGGGGAGGGGCAGGTATCAAGGTAAAACCATACAATGGGGAAACAGAGCAGCGGGCATCTGTAGAGGTGACCAGCCGGCCACTGAGATCCAGAAGTGTCTGCCTCCTAAGCTAACAGCTGGAGTGAGCTAGTGCGCAGGTGCGTGCCCTATGACCTCTGCTGTGCTTCTAGGCCTGCTATGGTGGCTGTAGAAGGCTAAAACAGGAGGATCACCAGTTCAAGCCCAACCCGGTCAATATAGCAACTTAGTGAGACCCTGTCTCAAAATAAGAAATAAAAGGGCTGGGATGTGGCTTAGTGCAAAGATCCTGGGTTCAGTACTGGGGGGACAAAACAAGCTGGATGAACATGTAAAATGAACACTTGGATTTTGAAAATTTAGTATGATAAAAAGAATACAAAGGATCTTGATTTCTGTGTATTCATTATATACTGCAATCATACTATTGTAGATCTATTGTTAATAAAATAATTATCAAATATTAATTTCATGTTTCCTTTTACTTTCTAAACTGTGACCACTAATAATTTTAAAATCGTATATGTGGCTCACTTTGTTTCCATTGACCCGTGCGCAAGGGGTGGCATTGATGTCCTCAGGAGATAAGATGTCACCACGAAGGGTCCTTTCGAACTGGGGAGGGGGTGTGGCTGCGGCAGTCCTAAACCGAGGAGGGAAGGCTGGGGCGTGTGTCCCTTCTCTTGGGCGGAGAGGTTGATGCCTTTGTCACGGGATCCAGAGAAGATGTCTGAAATGTGACTAATTAAACACACACACACACACACACACACACACACACACACACACACACACACGATTAAAAAACACCAGAAAAAGGTGGGCGTTTTATGTAATGTGCCGAGCAACACAACAGGCAGAACTCCAATATGTAGTAGCTGGGGAGGTCACGCGCCGAACCCCAGATGCGTCTGACCATCGCGCTGGGGGGGCCACAAAGCCGCGCTGTCTGGGGGAGCGGAAACTCCGCCAAGTTCCTGCCCGCAGCTCGGGCGGCGCCTAGGCCAGAGCCCTGCTCGCAGGAGGCGCCCCCCCACCCCGCCCCGCGCGAGCGCCCGGGCCAGGCGGGGGATGCGGGCGGCTCTGCCCGGGGAGGGGGAGTCTCCAGCTTTTGTCAGTCTCCCAGGAGTCCCAGGTCCCCAAAGGGTTAAAAACCACTTCATCCCGGCGGAGACATGAAATGTATTCGAAATCAATGTCAAGAACGGGTTGTTCGAATTCTGGGGCACAGCCAGACCTGGGCATCTGGAACGATCTCCGAGCTTTAAAAAAAAAAAAGGCCCCTTCGCCACCATTTTCTCCAGGTAATTTTCCATCCCTGCCCCCACGGGCACGGGGAGGGAAAAAGTAGTTCTCGGGTCCCGCGGCCGAGGCGGGGCGGGCGGTCGCCGCGCGCCCGGCAGGGTCCAGACGCCGGGGGTCGCGGGGACCCCGGCCCCCCAAACTTTGCCAAGTTGCGGGCGGCGCGCGGGGCGGGGACGCGGCCGCGGACGGAGCCGCCCCCTGCCTTCGGCCGCCCCCTCCCGGCCCGGGCCGGCGCGGCGCTCGCCTCAAAGTTTGCGGCCGCCCCTGCGCCCGCCGATGCCTGGGCGCCCGGCGGCGGGGAGAGACGGCCATATTTGCCGGTGCGGCCCGAGCCGCCGGCAGCCAAAAGTGCGCGGGCGCTCGGCGAGCGCTCGGACGGGCGCGGGGGTGCGGGGGCCGCCGTCGCCGTCCTCGCGGCCTGGCCCGGATGCGCGTGGCGCGCCCGCCGCCCGCGGCGATGTCGTACAAGCCGAACTTGGCCGCGCACGTGCCCGCCGCCGCCCTCAACACCGGTGAGTAGCGCCCCCTCCGCGCGCGCCCCGCGTCGCCAACTTGGGGTCCGCGCTCGGGGGCGGCGGCGGCCGGGGGCGCCGGCTCCAGGGTCCCGGCCGGGGTAGCGGCGCCGCGGTCGCCATGATCCCGGCGCCCGCGCCGCCGAAGTTCGCGTGCGCCCCGCGCTGCCGGCCGGTGGGGGCCGGGGGCCTGGGTCCCCACGCCGGCGGCCCGGTGGCGGAGCACGGGCGGGCTCTCCCGGCTCCTTTCTCCTCCGGCTCCCGGGCGGCTCGGCGAGGGCCCCTGCCGGCGGGAGTCGGGAGCGGCCGGGGCGCGGGGCGCGGGTCAGGCCCGGCGGTGGGGCGCGTGCGGGGCCGGGCCACGCGGGGTCGGGGCTGCCGGGCGCCGGGTCCCGCCGACCCGGGGGGCGCGGGGCTGGGGACGAGGGGGCCGGGCGCGGGGCCGGGGCGCGGCCGGACGGCGCGGAGGGGAGAAGTTGGAGAAGAACCGCGTTACTGGGGCGAGGGCAGCGATACCCAGGTCCCCGTGCCCAACCCCGCGTGCAGCCCCTGCGGAAGCCGCGGGCTGTGCCCGTCCCCCGCTGCGAAACTCCTCCCGAAGTTGTCGGGCAGCGCCGGGCTGTGCGCGTGGGTTCGCCCCGGCCACCGGGGAGCCGCGGGGAGAGGGCGGACAGTCGTGGCGCGGGAGGTGACCGGCGCTGTGCCCTCCTGGGGGCCTCCGCTGGAGACCCTCGACTGCGGCAGAGTTCCCCGAAAGAGGGGTGCGCTGGGCGGGGCGGCGGGGCAGAGGCCCCGAGGGGGAGGGGCGGCCGTGCCGGTCAGAAATGCCACGCTGGCGGCCACCGCAAGTCCGGGGCCTGCTCCCCGAGTGCTGGCCCTGGAACTCCAAAACCCCGAGGAAAGCAGGGTGTGCGCGCGCGAGTGAGTGAGCGTGTGTGTGTGTGAGTGTGTGAACGTAACTTCTCGGGCAGTGAGATCCGGAGCTCGGAAAGGGCTGGGCTGGGGTCCGGGGAGGGGAGCGGAGCTGCAGCTGTGGTCCCCGAGCTCCCGAGGGCGGCGGCCGCTACGCCGCCTCTCCGGGTCCTCACCCCTTCGGGGCGGGAGCCGTACAAAGGGCGGCTTTGTTGCCGGGGGCTTCCCCGCGCCACCCGCACCTGGCCGGGTGGGACGGGCCCGGAGCCTCGCCGCAGGCCGCCCTAGAGCCGGGCGGACGCCCTCAGACCGGGTTCCGGGTCTGGGGTCACAGGACTGAGGCGCCCTGGCCCCGCGGCGCTGCCGGGCGGGCGGCACCTGTCCGCGCTCCCTGCCTGCGCCGGCGGCGTGAGTCCCGAGCGCCGCGGGCCGCCCCCTCCCAGCGCCCCCGGAGGGCCCGGCGCCCGGGCCATCTGCATCCAAGATGGACTCTCGCCGCCGCTCCCCGGTCTTCCTGTCATCATCCCTCACTCCCTCCGGCCCTGCCTCCCCCTTCAGTCTCGCCGAGCCGCGGCCTGGCCGGCGGAACGGGGACGGAGACAAAGCCCCGCCCGCGAGCCCCCACGCCGCGCGCCCCGAGTGGCGGGAAGGCCGCCAGCTCCCCAGGCCCGGGCCGCTCTTTGTCTGGCGTGGGGGCGGGGAGCTCTCCTGGCCCCTGGAGCTTCCTGTCCTCTGCCAGGCCGGCGCGCACACTGCGCTCATTGTCTGTGATGCTCTCGGCCGGCCGCGCCTGCCTCTCTGCGGCCACCCTGGCCACGTCCCTGCCTCTGCAGGAAGAAGTGGACGCTCCTGGCACTCCGGCCCCTTCCGCCGGCGCTGCCCGGGGCCAGGCGCCACCGTCCGCGCCAAATAAGGCACCGGCCTTGGCCCGGCGTCGGTCACCTGCCCCTTCTCTCGTGTCTGAGCCCTTGCCTGCGCTGCAATCCAAGTGGGGCGGTTTCTTCCTCCTGCTGTCCCGCCCGGAGGTCCCCAAATCCAAGCCCAGGGCCTCATTCTCTGGGGCCTCCATCCTCCCTCGGGGAGCGTTGCTTCCAGTGTGGGAGACTGAGGCCCGAGAGGGAAGGACCTCAGGAGAGGTGCGGTCTGTGCACCTGAGAGGAGGAGGCCGGGACATGACCAGCAGCGGCAGCTTAAGGGAGAGGCAGGTGGTGTGCGGAGCTGGGGCCACTGCCTGCCCCGAGCGGGCGCTGCAGCCTGAACACTGCGGGTGCCCCTCCACGGAGGATTGCGTTGCCTGCACCGCCAAGCTATGCTGGACACCTCGGAAGGCTCAGGACCTTGAGGCTTGGCTGGTGAGGCGGCCAGCATCATGCCTGTCTGTGTGTAGTGTGCCACCTGCTACCCAGGGCAGTGTGCCTCAGGGCAGGCCGCAGGTGCGCTTGTCCTGTGATCCTGTCCTACGCCCGGGTCCGCACAGCAGGAGAGCTGTGGAAACTGAGGCACTTTGAGGCAGTGCAGTTGGCCCAGCTCAAGGTTGGACTTTGTGCCTGGATGTAAACTGGCCCCGTGGGAGGTCAGGGCAGACCTGAGGCTGGAAGGACACTGCAGGTGACACCTGCTGCCTGGGCCCAGCCTCGGTGTCCCTGGCTGCTGTGCCTCTTGGGTGCTGGGCGCCTGGGGCCATGGGGCTGGGTCCCCTCCCTGCTCTGCAGCCTTTCTGAACCCTACCCCCCCCATGCAGCTGGTCGCTTGGCCAGCCTGGCACCAGCTGTCCATCCCCAGGGCCAAGTCCGAAGATCCCACTGTGTGTGTGAGACCAAGGCTGTTTGGCTCTGGGGGTGGCGGGCAGGCAGCTGCTGGGGAGGACTGGATAGATTCTCCATGGTTACTGCTGTTTGTGATTCTGCAGGACATCCACCACCTGCTAAGGGTCACTTGGACACCATTGTGGGTCCACCTGCCCCTCCACGAGCTCCCCCAGCCGTTATATCCAGGGAATGATGGTCTGGACCAGGCCGCAGGTCCTGCTTGGTCCCCAATGCTGGCTCTGGACAGCGGCTCTGGACACTGCATTGTGTCCATGGAGCCTGCCCTTGCCTCTTGGGGCGCAGGCCTGGTGGCACAGACTGTTCGGAGCCCTGCTCCTCTTTGGCAGGGCAGCAGGCTCAAAGGTTCCCTGAGGGCTTTGGGCACCCAAGGAGGCTGCCTATCACAGCCCTGCCTTTGCGCGTGGCGCCCTGTCACCAGCTTGTCACCGCTGCAGAGGTGGCTCCTGGGGACCAGGAGCTTCTCTGTGAGAGGAATCTGAGCCCAAGGTGGCCCAGCCTTGGTAGCAGGTGGGCTGTGTGTCAGGGATGTGGCTCTGGGCCATTGGCCTCTGGTGAGCAGGGTCCAACGACAGGAGACAGCAGGGATTAGGCTGAGGACATTGTAAATGTATGCTTCGGTAGCAGCCCCTGCTTGGAAAGTGTGCACAGTGGGATGGGGCCGTGTGTGGTCACTGTGTGCTCTGAGGTACAGGGTGGGGGGCGGGTGCTATTCATCACCATGGCCTCTGGAGTGACCTGGCTCTAGGCAGGCAGACCGCCTTTGCTGGACCCAGTGTCACTACCTTGCATGCAGCCAGGAAAGCCCTGACCTCTCTCTCTCCTCCACAGCTGGAAGTATTCACTCGCCCTCCACCAGCATGGCCACGTCCTCCCAGTACCGCCAGCTGCTAAGTGACTATGGGCCACCGTCGCTTGGCTACACCCAGGTACAGCTGTGTGCAGAGGCACCTGGAGCAGGCCAGGCAGGCTGGGCACTGGGACAGGCAGAAGAGAGATCGGGGCAGTCAGGAAGCCCTGGGAGGGATGGACAGCCAGGACTGCAGGTCACAGGGGCACAGCAAGGTCACCAGCCACATGTCTGTTGTGGCCCCCTCCTTCCTGTTTCTGTTGTGCTGGACTTGGGACCTTGAAGCAGGACTGGGGGTCTGCACTGCCTCTGAAGCTGGTGGTGACCAGTGTGGTCCCCAAGCAAGCTGCTTGGTTCATGCCTGGTCCCGCCACTTAAAGCTGGCGACCCCATATGGTGACTTCAGGGAGCCTGGGGGTCCTTATCTGTCAAGTGGGGAGACCCCAGGCCCACCCTTGGGGAGGAAGCCACCCTGCGCCATCCCCAGGTCTGTGAGGGACTCCTGGCGCCGGGGTGGGGTGGTGTCATAGCCCACCAAACCCTGACTGCCAGCCACAAGGTTCCTTCCCTGCCAGACCCTAGCCCAGCATTCCGGGGTCGCCATGGAGCTGCTTCTCTGCCAGTGTGGCCCCAAGGTGGCCTGCGGCACCCCTGCTATGCCCCGCCAGGGAAAGCAGGCGCGGGCCCGGGACCTGCAGAAGAGGTGGCAGCGGCGGGAAGATGGGCTGAGGTGCAGCCTGGAGCGACAGCACCGTTCCCTGGCCTTGCGGCTCCGGCGCTGGGAGGCCCGATGGCGGCCGCCCCCGGGGACTGGGCAGCTGCAGTGGGAGGAACAGCAGATCCTGGCCCTGCGGCTTAAGCTGGTTGCCCTGGGCTGGTCTAGGGCTCAGCAGGCTCAGGACGAAGTGGAGGATGAGAACAAGGACAAGGAGGAGACGCCTGTGGTGGCTGAGCCAGGCACCTCCCTGACCCGGGTGCTTGTGCAGGCTGAGGGTGCTGGACCAGAGACGGGATGTCCCCTGGGCACTGTGCGGAGGGGTGATGGGCGCATTCCTTGCATCTTGGATCCCTTCAGGGTCCCTGGGGCTGTGGTCCCACTCCACCCAGGGTGGCCTCTGCTCCCACTCGCTGTGGCACTGCATCCTGAGGGACTTCTGGCTGCTCTTCTGGCTGCTTCTGCACCGTAGTGTCCCCAGAAGGGGTGTGCTGTCCCAGCTCCTGTCCTGGGAGCCCAGAGCCTGTGGGCCCTGGAGGTGCTTGAGATCCTGACTGTGGCATCGGGGTCAGGTTTCATCCATGTGAACCCTTTTGCTCTGATTTCAGGGAACTGGAAACAGCCAGGTGCCCCAGAGCAAATATGCAGAGCTGCTGGCCATCATCGAGGAGCTCGGGAAAGAGATCAGACCCACGTACGCAGGCAGCAAGAGCGCCATGGAGAGACTAAAGCGGGGTGAGCATGCGCGGGCTGGGGGCCCTGCAGCCTGTCCTCTGCAGTGTCCCTTTGCTACCTGTCAGGGAAGTTTTTGAAGCTAGGTATGGTGTTGCACACCTATAGTCCTAGCTGCTTGTGATGCTGAGGCAGGAGGATTCTAAGTTTAAGGCCAGCATGAGTAACTTAGTGAATTACTGTAGTGAGAGCCTGGCTCAAAATATAATTTGCAAAAGGGGTAGGGATGTAGCTCAATGTTTCCTGGGTTTAACCCCCAATATCTAATCCTCAATATTAGTCCCCAATTTAGGGAAAAGGACAAAAGAAAAAAGACCCAATATTCTGAGGACACCACTGGAGATGGATGGGTGGGAGAGGCCCTGATGAGGGATAGGGGTGGCTTGGACGGAGTGGTAGAGCCGGTTTCCCCACTGCTGTCGCAGGCCTCGGGCTTCCTGGGCTGTGACTCCAACTGCTCTGCTGCCCTTGGGGGATGCTACAGGAAGTGACTGCCTTGGCCTGGGGCTTAGGGCCCCTCAGTGTCTGCAGTGTCCTTTGCTGTCACCTCCTTGCATCAGGGCCAAGGCAGGGTGTGGTTCTGTCCTTGGGCTGGGGCACCTTGAGGTTCTTAAGTGATTGTTGGAGGAGAGCATCACAGAACACGGGACTTGTGCAGGGGGTGGAGGACATTAGACAGCTTGTGACCTCGTGTAAGGAAGGTGGAAGGGATAGGAGAGTTTCTTTTATTGTTTTTAGTACTGAAGATTGAACCTAGGGCCTTTGCATTGAGCTACCTTCCCAGTTCCCCAGGTCTTTTTATGTTTTGAGACAAGGTTGCCCAGGCTGGCATTGAGCTTGCCACCCTCCTGCCTCAGCCTCCCAGAGTGCTGGGATCACAGGTATGCTGGCCATGCCTGACTGATGAGGTGTTTTAGAAAGATCTTGGGCACGTTTATGATCCAGAGGTGTGTGGTGGTCCTGGGGACAGGCTCCAGCAGAGAGTGGCCTGGCCATGTTCATAGTCTTGGCAGGTGGTGCCTAGATGAGAAGCTGGGCCAGTGTGTGTGTGGGGGGACAGGCTGGGGCTGAAGAGGCAGGTGGCCGTCACCACTGTTCAGGGATCAGAGGACCGAGGGCAGTTCCCGTAGCTGGAGCCCTGGTTTCCCAAATGGGAATTCCTGGAGGGACAGTGGAGCCCAGTGTCCGGCAGGTGACTGCTGCTGGGCCCGCCCGCAGTAGGGAGGAGACCCTGTGCCAGCCCAGCCAGCAGCCACACACAGGCTGAGTGCGTGTGTCCTGGCAGGGTGACAGTGACAGAGCCCTGGGACAGTTGGGAGCATTGTTTGTTTTCTGTTTTCAACAGTAGTGGGGGTTGTACCTAGGACTTCAGCACTGAGATACATCCTCAACCCTTTTTATTAGTTTTTAGAGACTGGATCTCACTAAGTCGCTAAACTGCCCATGAAAATCCCAAACTTATAATCTTCCTGCCCCAGGCTGGGCATGGTGGCACACACGCCTGTAATCCCCACCTTTGGGAGGCTGACATGGAGGATCCTTGTGAGTTCAAGGCCAACCTCAGCTATGAAGTGAGCTCAAGTTCAGCCTGAACCGCATTGTGAGATCGTCTCAAAAAGATAAAAGGAAAAAAAAAAATCCTCCTGGACTCAAGTGATTCTCCTGCCTCAGCTTCCTCAGTAGCTGGGACTATGGGCATACGCCACTGTGTCTGGCAGGAACATTGTTGATAGATGGACAAACTGCAGCCCATGAACCAAGAATGATTTTTACAGTTTTTCTTTTTCTTTTTTTTCTTTTTGAGACAGGGTCTTGCTATGCAGTTCAGGGTGGCCTTGAGCTCACTATGGAGCCTGGGCTGGCATTGAACTTGAAATGATCCTCCGGCCTCAGCCTCCTGAGTGCTGGGATTACAGGTGTGCGCCGCCACACCAGGTTTATAATTCTTCATGGAAATAAAATTTTGGAGCCAGGTGTGGTAGCACATCTATAATCCCAGCACTCTGGAGGCTGAGGTGGGAAGATCTTGAGTTTAAGGCCAGCTTGGGCACCTTTGGGAGTTCCAGGCCTGACTCCAGAGAGACCTTACTCTTCCTCAAAAAGAAAAAAAAGGATTTTGGGACAGATTAAAAAAAAACCATGAAATTTGGACTTCAGTGTCCGTAAATGAGATTTAGTGGAATGAGGCCACACCCATTGTGTCCACATTGTTTGTAGCTGCTCCCTTATGTTGATTGAGTAGCTGTGATTTTTTTTTTTTTTTTTTTTTGCGGTATTGGGAATTGAACTCAGGACCTTGTGCCTGCCAGGCAGGCAGTTATTCCACTGAGCTATATCCCCAGCCGAGTAGCTGTGATTTGTGTGGCCCAAAAAACCTACAGTATTTGCTCTTTGACCTTACATAAGGTTTTCTGGGGCTCTAGGTAGATGTAAGATTTGTGAGATGTATACTTTTAAGGTTTTTGTCTTTTGAGACGGTTTCACTGCCGTGCAGTTCAGCCGGCTTCAGCTTCCCAATGTTGGGATTACAGGCAAGTGCAACCAAAGCCCTCAGGGACTCCTATTAGCTGGTGACCTGGAGACGTCAATCTTGACGCCCTCTGGGAGATGTCTCAGCGCAAATAGTGTTCTTAATGTGTATAGATGAGTGCGTAGTCCATGAAGTGCAGTGGAGGCAAAAAGAAAAGGTAACTGGCTAACCAGAGATGGGGGGGGATGCTGGGGAGAAGGGCTCAGGAGCCTGCACACCCAGGGTTGGTGTCCTCTGGACCCTAGCCAGCGCAGCTGGACACATCCTCTTGCCTGCCTGACCATGCAGGAACCTCAAGGCCGCCTGGGCTGCAGGTCCCTTTTAAAATTGTTTGTGTCTGTGTTTTCTCATGTTTGAGTTTTGGTTTTGAGACAGGGTCTTACTATGTTGCCAGGGCTGGTCTTGAACTCCTAGGGTACAGATGGCCTTCCTGCTAGTCTCCTGTGTAGCTGGACTTACAGGCACACCCCCGTGCTTGGCTTGTATGGTGTGTGTGTAGGTCCTGAGTGGCTTTGTAGTGCGAAGCTTTGGGCGGGCTGCCGAGGGTGAGTCTGGCCCACTCTGCTGACCTGGCTTCTCCTGCAGGCATCATCCACGCTCGCGGGCTGGTCCGGGAGTGCCTCGCTGAGACGGAGCGCAACGCCAGGTCCTAGCGCTGCAGCCGCGGACTCAGTGCAGGAGGAGACACCGCCACTGCCCCAGCACGGGGAAACTCCTTTTGGAAATGTTAACAGTTTAGTTTTTTTTTGCCGTGGTTTGCTAGGCTCTGGACCTAGTCTCAAAGAATGAGAAAAGATTTCACAGGGAATTTGGGTTTGCATCTGACATAGTGAGGCCAACCCAGGGTTTTGTTTAGCATTGACTTAAGATGCACGTGGCGTTATTTTATAGCAAACTGTTGTTTGCGCCCAAGGTCGCAATGTCTCCCTATTTAATCTTCTCTGTTGAATACATTTAAACCTCCCCGATCGATCGTTCTATGCTCCTTGTCATAGACCCTGCTGTCCCAGGAGTCGGTACTGCGCTGGCAGCACAGGACCCAACGTGGCCCGATAGGGCGGAGCCTCCTTGCTTCCGTATTTGCATGACTCTTAGCGCTTTGAAGTCAATTCTAAAAGTGCCCAAGTTATAAATACAGAAAAAAGAGCAACCGACACACCTAAAATGGACCCTGGACACGCTCATATGAAGACTCTGTATAGATTTCAGTTTTGCAATTGCCCCAAGTTGGTCAAAACATCCAGAAGAAAATGACTAAAACTGTTTGCATCTTTGTATTTATTACTTGATGTAATAAAGCTTATTTTCATTAACAATTTGTATTATGATGTAGGTTCCTTGGCAAGTTCTGATGTGCAGTCCTAAAGCTCCCTCACTTTTTGGTTTACTTTTTGAGATAGGACAGGCTGAACTTGAACTCACTACATAACCGTTGTGGTGATCTTCCTGCCTTGGCCTCCTGAGTGCTGCGAAGATGATGTGTACCACCATGTTTAATGCTTCTCAGGGAGAAGCTGGCATTCACCTGTCTGAGGTCACCTTCCCTTCATGGCCGGATACCGTAGCCCAGCTGGCTGGGGAAAGCACCTGTGTGCTTCAGGCGAGGCAGGGTGTGTTTGACAGCAGCAGATGCCCCATGCGCTTGGAAAGAAAGTGGTAAACTGGATGCTGTGACGCTGACAATGGCAGCGGGGGCTGTTCATGCCTGCATATTTCAGTGTTCCAGAGTCTACTGTGTCCCTGGGCAGTAAAGCAAGCTGGGCCTGGTGGCACTGACCCTAACCCAGCACGCTGAAGGGTGTACAACAGGGCTGGGGTGCAGTGCAGTGGGGAGGTGCTGTGTTTGAACCCAGCACTAGGAAGGAATGAAACCAAAGGTGTCCCCCCCCCCGCTCCCCCAGGGGGACATTATTGTACATCAAGTCAGACTTGGCCACACATGCTCCATTCACAAGCTAAGAGTAAGTGGCAAGTGCCTTAACGACACCTCAGCCATCTTTTCCTCTTCACCTCACGAGATAAACGGCTTCATAACACTGAGCAGAGGCCTCCCAGGTGGGTGACAAGCTACTACTAAACGCTGCTCACGACTGAGTTTTCCATGAAAATAGACCTTGCTAATATCAGTGCTTTTACAAGTTTTATTGCTAAGCAGCTTTTTCTTAGGCAGGGTTTCACTATAGTCTAGGTGGCCTTGAACTTGTAATCCTCCTGCCTTGATCTCCTGAGTACTAGAACTACAGGCCATGAGCCTGGCCGGCCAGTGTGTGTGTGGGGGGGACAGGCTGGGGCTGAAGAGGCAGGTGGCCGTCACCACTGTTCAGGGATCAGAGGACCGAGGGCAGTTCCCATAGCTGGAGCCCTGGTTTCCCAAATGGGAATTCCTGGAGGGACAGTGGA
The DNA here is from genome assembly GCA_004027595.1 of Dinomys branickii. NCBI lineage: Eukaryota > Metazoa > Chordata > Mammalia > Rodentia > Dinomyidae > Dinomys > Dinomys branickii. The sequence goes on along the minus strand of PVLD010010659.1, from coordinate 10,385 downwards.
GCCCAGTGTCCGGCAGGTGACTGCTGCTGGGCCCGCCCGCAGTAGGGAGGAGACCCTGTGCCAGCCCAGCCAGCAGCCACACACAGGCTGAGTGCGTGTGTCCTGGCAGGGTGACAGTGACAGAGCCCTGGGGAGCATTGTTTGTTTTTTTTCAACTGGTGGGGCTTTCCTGGCTGCCAAGTATAGTGGGATACACCTGTAGTCCTTGCTACAAGGGAAGCTGAAAGAGGAGGATCTTTTGAGCTCCAGAGTTGGGCCAGCAGTGAGAGCATTTATTTTTTCTTCATTGTTGGGCATGGAACCTAGGGCTTCATGCATGCTGGGCAAGCATTCTACCACTGAGCTATGGGCGTAGGCCCAAGACTCCTATTTCTGCTGGGAATGTAGCTCAGCAGTACAGCACCTGCCTGGCAAGCATGGGGTCATGAGTTTGATTCTTGTACCAAAAAAAAGGACTCCTATTTTATTGATTGATTGATTGATTGCCTTTTTGAGACAGGGCTGGTCTCAAACTTGCAACAATCCTCCTGCCTCAGCCTCCCAAGTGTTAGGATTACAGGTGTGCACCACTATGTCTGGCTTCCTATTTCTTTTTTTTTTTTTTAAAGGAGACCTTCTAACTACTGCCCAGGTCAAGAATCAACCCTAGCTGTGCACAGTGGCACACACTTGTAATTCCAGCCACTCAGAAGGCTGAGGCTGAGAAATCTCAAGGGTCCTGTCTCAAAAAGGGGTGGGATATAGCTCAGTGGTAGAGCACTCCTGGGTTCAATTCCCAGTCCTGTAAAGCAAAATAACTCTGCCAGCCCAGACGCCCCACCAAGGGCTGTGCTCATGGACCACCTTGGTCCCTAGAGAAGCAGCTGCCCTCTTTTCACACTGAGGGTTTCCTTGAGATTCTTCTAGTTTTGCGCTCAGAGTGTGCATAAGTATCTGCTCATTTAGTCCGTTATTTTTGAGACAGGGTCTTGCTAGTAGTTAGTAGCTGGCTGTGAACTCACTATGTAGCCATGGCTGGTCTTGAACTGGTGGTGATTCTCCTGCCTCAGCCTCCTGAGCACTGGCATTCCAGGTGCACCTGCCTTAGTCCATCATTTACAGCCTGATGGGAGTTGCTGCTGTTACTGCCTGTGTGCTTCCTGGCAGATTCAGTCAGCATCGGCAGTCCGTCCCGCAGCAGAATGTCCACTTGACTGCCGTAGTTCTTTCAGCAGTTTCTTTTTTTCTAGCGTTTCCTTTGCTCTTTTCTTCCTTTCCTGCTTTTTTTTCTCTGCCTCTCGTTTCTCTCTGAAAACAGGACTGTTTTCACCGTTGTAGAAAACATCTACTTTTTCCTGTAGGATTTTCCGAGCCAGCTTCCTGTTCTGATCAACGGATCTTGTCTGATGGCACTGCAAGACACAGGTGACAACGTGAATGTCACAAGGTGTCGGGCAGGGCTCAGCAGCTACTTACTCCAGCCCAGTCCCTTTACAGGCAGGGACACACCCAGCAGGCAATGCAGTGAAAACCAGATCCTCCCTGCCTCGGCCTGTGACCTTGCCTCTTCAGTTTTCTTTCCTTTTTTTATTGTTTTTTCTTTTTTTAAAGACAGGGTCTGCCTCACTATGTAGTCACACTGGCTTTGAACTCAGTGATCCTCCTGCCTCAGCTTCCTGAATGCTGGGATCACAGGCATGTACCACCACGCCCAATTCCTGCACCCCCACTTACAGTAAGTGGTTTTCATTACAATTGTTCTTTTTTTTTTTTTTTTTTGAGATAGGGTCTCACTATGCAGTTCAGGCTGGGCTCAAACTCAGTGATCCTCCTGCCTCAGCCTCCAGAGGGCTGGAGTTACAGGTGTGCGCCACCATACCCTGCTGTGATTATTCTTACAATTCATTTCTTTGGTTGCTGTTTATAAAGGATGGGCTACACCAGGTGTGGCGGACCTGTGGCACACATGCTGCAGCCGGCTGTGTGACTGAATGCTCTAAGCCGGGCATGGGGCACACAACAGTACTCGGAGACTGAGGCAGGACCATCAATTTGAGTTCAAGGCCAGCCTGGGCTACAGAGTGAAAAGTTCAAGGCCAGTCTGAACTGCAGTGAGACCTTGTTTCAAAAAAAAAGACAAAAAAACAAACAAAACAAACCCACAGACCTCTAAAATGTTTGCCACCACAGGACTAAGCAGATTGAGGCCTCCAGCTGTGGCCAGGGACAGCCCCCCATGTGGTATGGGTCCCGTTTGGGGGACACACAGCAGCTGAGACACCAAGGCTTGGTCAGTGCTAAAAGGGCAAGTCCAAGTCCGACCACCGCAGAGGACCCAGAGGGGTCCCCGCTGGGTTTCAGGGCCCCGCCCCTCACGTGAGTGCTGTCAAGGAGGAAAGGCAGTGGAGCCTTCCTCAGAAGGCCGCCAGTGGTTAGTGCAGGACACGCACAACTTGCCCTGGTCCACAGCGCCCTCCACAGCCTGCTGTCACAGCAGGTGCCCTGGCACCCGTCCCTGTCCCCTCGGATCGGACCCTGCCCTCCCCCAGGCCTCTACCTTCACGACCAGCCCTGAGGGCACATGCTTCAGCACCACGCAGTTGCTGGTTTTGTTGGTGGCTTGGCCCCCAGGCCCGTGTCCCTTCACAAACTGCTCCTCTAGTGCACTCTCGTCCAGGGGCAGCAAGGCAGGGCAGTCCCTCTTGCTGGCCACCTGCAGCACCGTGGCAGCACCTGGGGACAGCAGCATCCACTTCTCCCCAAGCACAAGGCCCCGAGGCCCTGAGCACACTCTGGCCAGCACTGCAGCACCTCGCAGTAAACCCAAGGTGCTCATCAGAGAGGTGGGCGCTTGTCAGGACCTAAAGAGGATAGGGAGAAGGTCAGGTTTTCAGTAAGGTCTGTGCCTCTCATGGTGATGCTTCAGAGGCACAGACAGCTCTTCATACAGACCAGTCAGCAGCCTTGAACCAGGTGTGGTGGCATACATCTGTGATCCCAATGCTCCAGGGAGGCTGAGGCAGGAGGACCACCATGAATTTGAGGCCAGGCTGGGCTACATAGTCAGTTCAAGGCCAGCCTGTGCTTCACAGTGAGTTCAACGCTAGCCTCAACTATGTAGTGACACCCTGTCTCCAAAAAACCAAACCAAAATAATCACCCACCTTCTTTAGGGTATTTAGGAGACTGTCGAGCCAGACACATTCCAACCGCCCTGCCCCTGTGTTCTACCGGTCCAGGGCCTGGCAGCCTATAAATATTTCTGGCTAACAGACCAAAAATATCTCAAAGCACCAGAGGTGCTGTTTTCTCGGGAAGGAGAGCTTTCCAGTGTGAAATTCAAATGAGGCTATAACTTAATAAAGAAACATGAAACAGTACATCAAGGTAGAACTGAGATCTGAGTCCATTGACAGTATTTCTGCATGTGCACCTGCAATCAGAAGGTAAAGGTGGCGGGTGAGTCTGTTTTGCAGCTGAGCTCCAACAATCTGACACAGTAAACTTTCCTATCAATCAGTGTCATGATTGTCTTCGAGTGTTTCCAGTTTCAGGGATTTGAATGGGAACATCTGTTCCCTGGGACGCGCTGCCAGTAATGTAATCCAGCTGGTCGTCACCATGTGGACCGCCAGATCGCAGATTTCATGGGGGGCCTGTGTGGTTCATGGCACCCAGAGGCGTGGTGAGCGCGGGCGAGGGAGCAAGCTAGACTGGTGTGAAGGAGCCATCACCCTCCTCAGGGAGCGAGACCCTGGAGCAAGTACGGGGGCTGCTGGGGAGTGCACCCAGGGCCTTGTGGACGCTAAGCAAAGGTTTCATCAATGATCAGGGGCACGGTGTAAGGTAAGGTTGCGACTTCATTGAGAAGCAAATGGGACAAGGACTAATAGCTGTGAGATGGCGACTCCCATGGGCCTTTGCGTTCTCCCAGCGGCCAAAGGCAAGCATTTGAAAGGTCTCCCATGTGAACGGGGCGCCACCACCTGCCACTGATTTCCTGATTGGAAGATGGGCAAACCAGCCCTTCTCCACTCATCCCATATACACTTAAGAGATTAGGCAAGAGCCAGGTGTGGTGGTGCACACCTGTCACCCCAGCACTGGGGAGGCTGAGGCAGGAGGACCATACATTCAAATCCAGCCTGGCAACCAAGCAAGACTTGTGTCAAAATAAAAAACAAAATGGATGGGGGGCGTGGCTCAGCGGTTGAGCACTTGGCTGGTAAAGTTTTCAGCCCTCTATTCCATCCTGAGTACTGGAAATGAGTTGGCTGTAAGTCTGAAGGCTCCAGGTTGAGCTTCTGTATAATCTGTCAGTAGGACTAGGTGCCACAAGGTGCCCCTGCTGCTTGAGTCCTCGAGTCTTCCTGAGGAACATGCAGACACTGAACCTGGGGGGGGGGCGCTGCTGCCCACAGGCCCTGGCAGCTGCTGGGTTCTAATCATGGCCACCGGCCTCCCCCCAGGTGGGCATCAGCTTCTAAGGTGAGTGTCCAGGCAGGCTCAGCTCACCCCTCTCCCGGTGCCAGCTGTGGCTGCGCACCTAAGTTCCAGCTAAGGGGCTACTTATTGAAGACATTTCCTGTTCCTTTAAATGCAAGCTTCTAGCTGAGACATCAGACCAGCAGAAACTGAAATGCCACTTGTCACCTTTAAAAAGACTGCCACTGCCATATCCCTTGTCTCTGCTCTATTTCCATGAGAAAGGCATGGAACAAAACAGAACATACTTGTTTTGCCCCATTTTAAACAATTTTTAAGGCAGGATCTTGAAGTAGCCCAGGTTGAGTTCAAACTTGTGATGTTCTGACTTAGCCTCCCCAAGTGCTGGGATCACGAGGATGTGCTACCATGCCTGGGATCCTGACGCTTTTCAAGTTTTAAACGGCCACTAGTTTTCAGATCCATGACTGATGTTCTGGTCTAAGCCACTGTGACATTCTCTGGGTTCTGCCAGTCCCGGTGGGTGACAATTAACAGCTGGTCAGGGGCTTGGCAGCTAGGAGGGACTGGCGCCAAGACACAGAGCACAGTGATAGTGCAGGTGGGGCTCTGAAGCTGGTTTTGTTCTCTGTGTGTGAATTGTCTTAGCAGTACCCTCAAGGAGAGGTAAGTGATACACCTAGACACTCTTTCTGAGATCTCTTCAGGAAACTAGTACGTGTGATTGAGTGAAGGTCCCCTCTCTTGGTCTCCTTTCAGTCGGCAGAACACAGCTCCTTTGTGTCACATGGCTCCTGGTCCCCAGAGTGGACCCACTATGGATGGAACCTGAGCCAAGGCCCCTCCTGGGGTTCCTCGTCTGCTAGGTGGTGAATGTGACCAGCCAGGGCAGCGCTAGGACACGGCACAGGGACAAAGCGAGGAAGCGAATCGGCAGCAGGCGAGTCCCAGACAAAGGACAGAGAGTGTGCTGCCTTGTCGCAGCCCACCGTTTCAGATCTCGCCCTCCTGTCCTGACACCCTGGAAGATGTCCCACTCCACTGAAGTTCAAGAAGGCCCCCAGTATCCGGTGACTGGCTGCTTTGTTGAATGCTAATTCCAGGGGCTATTCAGGCGATCCCGAACATTTCTAATGTCTCCCGGAGCTCTGGCCCCACTCCAGCAGCTGCTAAAAATGACAAGCATCCCTGAAGCCCAATCAATACGGGCTAGATTTCAGTTCTTGTGATACCCACAGAGCAACCTAAAGTCTTTAGGGAACAATAAAAGCTCAAATTGTAGCTCCTCGTGACAGTGAAAAAGAGAAAAAGGAAAATGGTAAAAAGCGTGAGTCCAGGGAAAGCCACCATCAGGCCAGCTCTGCCCTACCTCTCTGAGGACAGGCTTTCATTAGGGCTGGCTCCCCAGCCCAACTCCCTCCTGCCCTGCTCTTCCTCTGATCAAGGCTCTGCACTCAGCAGCGGCTGGGGTTTAGATTAAAGCCCCTCAGTGGTCTGAGTCCTTTCCAGCTTGGTCAAGTTCAGAGATGATGAATCTGTGGGTGTTACAAACAGGAATGTTAACTGGTTCAGTGAATATTTTAAACATCTGAGTCAGGCAGGAAGCCTGGACCATAAAGAGACATGGCACCATCTACAGACACACCACCTGCCGCAGCCCAGGATGAGGCGCCACAGAGCAGCGCTGCTCACCCTTTGCTGCGCCTGGAGTCATTGGGGCTGTCACTCTGCTGAGCAAGCCTAGCACCTCCACTGTCAACCCAAACAAGCTGTGGCCTGTCCCGTCCGACTCCGACAAGGCTTGGGACTGGAGCAATCCCACGTTACTAGATTAGGAGGCAGCACACACCTGTAGACCCAATGTTCTGGTAGGCTGAGGCAGGAGGATTGAGAGTTTGAGGCCAGCCTGGTTTCAAAATAAAAAACAAAGCAATTGGCTGGGCATGCAGCTTCGTGAGAAGACCTTGGGTCCGACCCTAGTAGCACACAGACAACCCCAAATCAAACCAAAACCTAGACATAGACAGCAACGCCGTGCTGCCAACAGCCCTGATGCCAGGGGTGGCAGCAGAGATGGGAGTGTCTTGTGTCTCTAAGAAAGACAGAGCATTTGTGTTTCTGATTTGATCTCTGGACCTGCCTTCTGGGTCTGTTTATCTAAAATTCACTTTCACTATTTGTGTGTGTGTGTGTGTGTGTGTGTGTGTGTAGGGCACTGAAACAAGGTCTTGCTGTGTGGTCCACGTTGGCCTCAAACTTGCAGCGATCCTCCTACCTCAGCCTCCCAAGTTCTGGGGTGATAGGTGTGCGCCAGCAAGGCTGGCCAATTGCTTGAGAGGGTGCTGCCTGTGTTCTGGTGCTCAGTATTGTCTGACTGCTTGATCAGAGCAGAAGACAGGCGAAGATCACTCAGAAAAAAGAATGAAGTGAGTTACTGATTTGAGCTGGCAGCGATGGTGACACAGTTAGTAGGGTGGAAAGCAGGTCAGTGAAAGAAAAGACCACTGTAAATGTGGCCTGAACTGCGTTAGTATTCGAGGTCGGTGCACCCAGGAGAGAAGTGCTACTGGCCACACGGAGAATTCTAGGTTTTTGAGCAGTCACATTAAAAATAAAAAGAAACTGATTAAACTAATATATTTAATGCAAGATTTAAAAAGTATTATTTGAACATATAATTTAAAACCAGGTATCATGTTCTTTTTTCAAATGCTGTCTTCAGCATGTGGGGATGCTGGGTACAGTGGTGCACATCTGTCATTGTAGCACTCTGGGAGGCTGAGGCAGTAGGATCTCAACTTCAAGCCTAGCCTGGGCAACTTAGTGACTTTGTCTTAAAACATAAACCCAGTGTGAAGACCCTGCTTCAATTTGCCATTTAAAAACAAGTCTGGGGCCAGGGATACAGCTCAGTGGCACAGCAGCTACCTGGCAAGCACGGGGTCCTGAGTTCAATTCCCAGTACAAAAAAGAAAAAATAGAAACCAGTTTGGGGACTATTTGCACTTAGAGCACATCTCAGTGTGGACCAGCCGCACTTCTGTGGTCTCCAGTCACGTGCTGGTGGCCAGAGCACTGGAGGCTGGGGCTCTAGATCTTGCAGCTCCAAGTATGGTCTGCAGGCAGGGATGGTGGTAGCCCAGGGAAGTGTGTCAGGAGTGCACTCGGGCCTTGCCCCAGCTGCATCTCAGTGAGATCCCAAAGTGATTTTGAGCCATAGTTAAGTGTGCTGAGCTTTGTTCTGGGACGCAGGAACTGACACGTTCTGCCTGCAGCACGGATATGTTTCTTCTCAGTGTGGGGCACGGAACCTTGGGCCTTGAGTGTGCTCAGCAAGGGCTCTGCACTGAGCAACAACCTCAATCTCCAGAGTTCTGGTGCCCCCTGCAAGATGCAAGGGAAGAGAACAGAGCTTTCTCTTGGTCTTTATCTGGCGCTCGTCCTCCTGTTCCAAAGCCTGTGACTCCTAGGAAGGCCGATGTCCCCACAAGGAGCCATGGGGCAGTAAGGGTCAGGCTGGAAACAGACCATGAGACTATGAACTTCCCTAGGCTTCTGGCATCACAGGAAGATAAAGCACCTTGCACCTGAGATTTACCTCCTGCAAGGAGGGCGTGGCCGATGCTGTAGGGAGCACAGAGCAGTTGGCGCTGACAGGGGCCAAGTAAGAAAGGGGCCCACTCAGGTCTGGTCTAAAAAGAACAGCCTTAGTGCTGCCATGTTTAAGAGGTAACTGATAAAATATACAAGAAAAGCAGCCAGTCACATAATGCCGACAACCTGTACATTTTTGTTTTGTTTTTTTTGAGACAGGATCTCACTATGCAGTGCAGGCTGGTCTCGAACTCAGTGTAGCCCAGGCTGACCTTCTGCCTCAGCCTCCTGAGTGCTGGGATTACAGGTCTGAGTCACTAGGTTTCAAATTTTGAAACGAAATTGTTCTTTCCACAGCTTGCTTCACTACCTTCCATGACGTCTCCAGATCTTCTCCCAGCTCCTTATAAAATGGTGGCTCGTTTTCCTTACCTCTTTCTTTCTGACACTTCCTCTCTTTCTGTCCCAGAAAGGCCACAATGCAGAGGAATGTGAGCTCTCTGTAGTCATCGTGTCCTGCAACCAATGTCTCAGCTTTGTTCAAGTCTTGTTTTTTTGGCGGTACTGGGGATCGAACTCAGGACCCTGCACTTGCTAGGCAGGCGCTTATTCCACTGAGCTATATCCCCAGCGAATGTCTCAGCTTTGTGACTGACTCATGTAGTGCAGGCCACATCCTCTCATCTGCTGGGCTGGGGATATAGCTCAGCAGCATAATCGCCTGCCTGGTAAGCACAAGGTCCCGAGTTCGATTTCCAGTACCAAAAAAAACCCCACCAACAAACTCTTATATTCCCTCATCTGCAAATGGAGCTGGCAGCACCCAGAGAACAAAAGCACACAGGCAAGGGCCAAGCTCCTCTGCTCATTAAACAGCACTCAGCTCCCGGCTACACAGTGGAGGAGTATCTCACACACCACCTACCTTGGTCTTAAGGCATCAACCCAGCCTGTACACTATTTCACTGACTTTTGTTTGTGAGACAAGGTCTTGCTATGTATTTCAGGCTGCCTCAAACTCAAGGGGATCCTCCTGCCTCAGCCTTCCTGGTGCTTGTATGACAGGCATGTGCCACCACACCTGGGCTATCTCATGAGTGAAAATGTACCTAGAAGAATGACCAACAGATTATCTTACTTGGTATGATCTAGGTGAAGAAGTATTTAGAAACCATCCACCTGCCAAAGTCATGACATTTGGTGAGATCATAATTCTGATTTATGAAATCAGGTGCCAAGGAACTCATTATGATGCCTACATATAGCTTGATTTCCCCACAGGCTCACAGTGAAAGATAAACTCACCCACAGCAAATTTGTCCTGGTCCAAACAAAAATGTCTTGGATTCTAGAATGCTATATAGAAAAAGAAGGGTTATACAGTACCAAAAAAATAATGAAAGGCATGAAAGATAAAAAAAATTTAACAGTAAGCCTGGTGTGCTGGCCCACGTCTGTAATCCTAGCACTTGGGAAGCTGAGGCAGGAGGATCACTGTAAATTTAAGGCCAGCCTGGACTATACAGTAAGACCCTGTTTTAAAAACAAAAAAATTGAGCAAAGCATAGTGGTGCACACCTGCAATCCTAGCACTTGGGAGGCTGAGGCAGGATCATTATTTTTTTTTTTTTTTTTTTGCGGTACTGGGGATCGAACTCAGGACCCTGCGCTTGCTAGGCAAGTGCTTATTCCACTGAGCTATATCCCCAGCCAGGCAGGATCATTATGAGTTCAACGCCAGCCTGGGCTACAAACTGAGTTCAAGATCTGTCTGAACCACATGAGACCCTGTATCAAAAAGACAAAATAAATAAATAAATAAATAAAAACATTCAAATGTAGGAGTCTGGGTATAACCCAGTGATACAGCAACTGCTTAATACTCCCAAGGTCCTGGATTCAATTTCAGAAAAACACACATATTAAATGTAAATCTATCCTGAACTCGGGAGGGAACTGAGATAGGAAGTGAAACCCTTGGAAAGTCTAAGCAGAACCTCCTCTGGAGGAAGAGATCGCAGATCTGACATGGTGCAGTTGGAGGGAGACGAGATAGAGAGGGAGGAGGTTGACGCTCCAAGCACACCCCTGGCCCACGCCCTCGTTTCGGCATTCATAGCTTCAGCTTCGGAGACCCATTGCCCAGCTGCAAGGGGTGGGGAACGGCAATGCTGGAGCCACAAGGTCTGGACCCGCCCCCACCCATAGCACGACGACAGGGTGGAGCTGGGCGGTCCGCTGTGAGCATATGTGCTTTCCCACCCCCAACCATGGCAGTTTGTATACACCCCTGTATGTTATAGTATAGTCTGAGGCAGCTATATCTCTTCCCAAGGTGAGAGTCCAAGGATATAGATAAACCCAGG